>JAVQJF010026615.1:0-39902 GCA_036023855.1 Gadopsis marmoratus | reverse complement strand
TCTGTCTGTCTGTCTGTCTGCCTGCCTGCCTGCCTGCCTGCCTGTCTGCCTGCCTGCCTGCCTGCCTGCCTGTCTGCCTGCCTGCCTGCCTGCCTGCCTGTCTGTCTGCCTGCCTGCCTGCCTGCCTGTCTGTCTGCCTGCCTGCCTGTCTGTCTGTCTGTCTGCCTGCCTGCCTGCCTGCCTGTCTGCCTGCCTGTCTGTCTGCCTGTCTGTCTGCCTGCCTGTCTGTCTGTCTGTCTGTCTGTGCAGCTTTCTCCCTGTTCAGCAGTACTGATGAAGACCAACGAGATGAAGCCCAGAGGAAAGAGGACGAGATGATCCTGCTGCTGAAGAAGGCCAAGGTACCACACACAGACGTAACACAATAGTAGTAGCAATGGTACTGATGTTAATGTTAATAAAAATAATACTAGTAGCAATACAATGATAGTAATACTAACAACAAGAGCAGTAACGAGGTTACTGCAGTAGCAGCAGTACTGCAGTAATGTGTCCTCTCTCAGCTCAGTGTGTTTCGGGGGCAGCTGCAGGCAGCGTCTGGTTTCCTCCATCAGGCCGTGGTCCTGGCTCATCAGACACACAACAACCAGGCCATCATCTACACCTACAGTCTGGTACACACACACACACAGTGACCTCTGACCTCTGCAGCTGTCCACAGGTGTAGTTTCTCTGCTGATGGAGGCAGCTGTGTGACCTCTGACCTCTTCCTGTGTGTTTCCTCAGATGGCGAATCTGGCCTACGTTCAGGGTCAGCTAGACAATGTGAGCACCGTCCAATCACAGCTTAGTTTGCCATTTTCACCATATAATTAACTTGTTCTTTGTCACTATGGCAACAGCAGTGAGCCACTGCAGCCTTCATCATTATCGTTGTTTCTCCTCTTCATCGTCTCAGGCAGAAAAACTCTTCAAAGCAGCGATGAGCTTCATGCTGTCAGGAGGAACACCACAGGTGTGTGTGTGCGCGCGTGTGTGTGTGTGTGTGTCTGTCTGTCTTGACTCAGCTGTTTCTGTCTTCCTGTCTGTTTCCAGGACGACAACGCTGTCATCGAGATGTCTCTGAAACTCGCAACCATCTACGCCGAACAGAACAAGTAAGAACAAGATTGACCTGTTCGGCAGTGTGACCTCTGACCTGTCAGAGGAGTGACTGTGTGTGTGTGTGTGTGTGTGTGTGGAGGGCGGAGCTTGCAGAGCACGGTTTCAGGTTCTGTACGGAGTCTCTGGAGGCCAAACTGGAGAACCAGAAGCTGGTCCCTGCAGAGCAGCAGACAGGTGACACTGAAACACTCAGACTCATTATTTAACTTTTAGAGCTGTTTTTAAAAATGTCATTACATTTTTATTTAAATAATAGTGAAAGTGTGAAGCTTTAGTTGTCACTGAACAGCGTGTTGTCTTCAGAGGAGCAGCAGTCTCTGAGGAAGGAGACCCGCCTCCTGCTCGGTCTGTGTTTGGACTCGCGGGCTCGATACCGAGCATCAACGCTGCACCTGAACCAGGCCGGACAGGACTACCTGAACGCCCTGAACATATGCCGCCAGGAGCAGGGAGACACACACCCACAGGTAGGACTACAGGTGGACACACACCCACAGGTAGGACTACAGGTGGACACACACTGAACAGAATCTAAAATGATTTCATCATTGTGTCTCCTGTCAGACCCTGGTACTGATGAGCGACCTGGCCACCATCTTGGATCTGCAGGGTCGCCATGACGACGCTCTGGCACTGGTCCAGCAGGCCGTGGATCTGAGCCGCTCCGCCGGACACCCAGACCAGCACGTGCTGCTGGGAAACATGGCCGGCATCCTGCTGCACAAAGGTCAGGAGAGGTCAAAGGTCATCAAGGCTTCCAAACTGCACCTGGTTGAGTTTGCTTTGATCTGAATGACCTGTGACCTTTGCTCGGCTCTGTAGCGGTGGTTCTGATTTGATGTTCTGTCTGTGGTCCGTCAGGCCGGCTCGAGGACTCGGTGCAGTTCTACCAGGAGGCTCTGAGTCTGGCTCGGCAGTCTGGAGACCAGGAGGCCATGGACAAGATCCAGGAGGGACTGAAGGAGGTGAAGAAGAGGAGGAACCAGGAGAGGAAGGAGGATTCTGCACAGGAGTGACTGATTGCTGTTCTCACTGGTTCACAGCAACAGACTGTATCTGTAGACAGGGACAGGATCCTGGTGACCCCTGACCCCTCCTCCCACACCACCTTCAGGACACATTTCCTGTGCATGTCAAACATCCAAACCTACAGTTGATCACATTCATGCTCCTCAGAGGACGAACATTCAGACGTGAACGGGACTCATGAAGGGCTGGTTTGTGTTTCCGGCTTCAGGATTGTCAGTTGTTTCGTAGTTTGATGTTTCTGTTGTGTTTGTGTGTAAAACGTTTCTTTCTTCTGCAGCCAGAAACTGAAGCTGCTCGTTGAGTCACATTAAATCTGTGTGTCTGAGCAGTTTGTCAATATTCAGTTTGTGATCAGATCAAAACGATTAATCACTTAACAAAAATGTTGCAGTTTCACTTTCAGTCCCTCCATTAACCTGGACCTGGACCCAGTGGCTTAAGGTAGTTACAACAGGCACGCTAGTAACTAGTTAGCTCGCTATCTGAACAGTTGGTGGCGCCCCACTGAGGGCAGCGTTGATGCTGAAGTCACACCTGCAAATTACCCAGCAATCATCACTGCATATCTGTGAGAGGAAAACTGAAGAAAACAAGAAAAGATTCCTTGTGATTCACTGCCTGCACAGAAGTACCTCTTTACTTAGTACTGTTATATAATTATACACTGAACTAATGACAGAACACATAGTACAGAATGAAAACTGACAGTGGACAAAACCTGATACATGTTTATCTTCTTACATATACAACAGTGATACTGCGTGTATTACTACAGTACTGTGTGTAATAATACACGCACCACCAGTAATACTACGTGTAGTGTGTATGGAGATACCTGCAGGTTCCCACAGAAGGTGACGCAGGTGAACTTCCTGTTGTGTTTACTGAACATGTCAGAATAAAAGCACAGTGATGACAGTAAACAAACAAGAGATTAACAGCAGCAGCAGCAGCAGCAGCCTGGGAAACAGACAGAGGAGGAGGTGAAGGAGGAGGTGGAGAAGGAGAGGAGAAGGTGGAGAAGGAGAGGAGGAGGTGGAGGAGTTAAGGAGGAGGTGGAGAAGGAAAGGAGGAGGTAGAGAAGGAGAGGAGGAGGTAGAGAAGGAGAGGAGAAGGTAGGGAAGAAAAGGAGGAGGTGGAGAAGAAAAGCAGGTATGAAGGTATTATTGCAGCACAGCAGCTGTGACAGTAGAAAATGTGTGTCAGTAAATGTGACATCACAGAGGAGCCGCCACCTGATGATGTCACCATTATACTTTTGTTAATGTCTGAGGTTTATCTCTCGCAGCCAGCGAGAGGGTCAGCAAGCTAACGTAACAACGGTAGCTAACTTACCTTTCAAGAAGCAAGAGGAGCTACTCTAACTAAGAACCCGACGTAGCCGACCGGCACGCTTCTTTAAGATATAAAAGTTGAAGCTGAGTCGGGAAGAAGCTCTTTCTCCAGCAACGTCACAGGGAACGAAGACGCTGGAGGTTTTTATGTTTAGTTCACATTTGGGCGCTGCGGCAGAATGTTTGCATCCATGACATTGCATTACTGCCCCCTTCAGGTGACCCCTGGCTCTACAAGGACACGTCCACATGTCACTGAGATACGTGGATTTGTGCAGCTGCAGTGGAGAGTTTGCGAAGCTGTAACTGTGTTAGAGAAAATAAATGTACAGGTTTACTGCTTCCTAAAGTGACTTTACTGAACACGTGATTTTTCTACAACTACACACTGTCACAGCTGATGTCATGAGAACGACACGCTGTGCCAACACACACACACACACCAAACACAAACATGTAGCTAGCTAATTACATGTAAACACACCAACACACACATTCAGGTGAAGCTGGAGGTATGCAGGTAATTGTTGTTGTGCTAACAGGTTAATTAATAATACACACACACAACGGATGTGGTATAAAAGTAGCTGCAGTGTGTTTCTGTGTTTCTACGACTCAACACTGACCAGGTATGAACACTTGATTGATTTCTGCACTCTGACTGTGTATTACTGCACTCTGCCTGGGTATTACTGCACTCTGCCTGGGTATTACTGCACTCTGCCTGGGTATTACTGCACTCTGCACTCTGACTGTGTATTACTGCACTCTGACTGTGTATTACTGCACTCTGACTGGGTATTACTGCACTCTGCCTGGGTATTACTGCACTCTGCACTCTGACTGTGTATTACTGCACTCTGACTGGGTATTACTGCACTCTGCCTGGGAATTACTGCACTCTGCACTCTGACTGGGTATTACTGCACTCTGCCTGGGTATTACTGCACTCTGCACTCTGACTGGGTATTACTGCACTCTGACTGGGTATTACTGCACTCTGCACTCTGACTGTGTATTACTGCACTCTGACTGCGTATTACTGCACTCTGCCTGGGTATTACTGCACTCTGCACTCTGACTGCGTATTACTGCACTTTGACTGTGTATTACTGCACTCTGACTGGGTATTACTGCAGTCTGACTGGGTATTACTACACTCTGTACTCTGACTGGGTATTACTGCACTCTGACTGTGTATTACTGCACTCTGACTGAGTATTACTGCACTTTGAGTTTTACTGCACTCTGACTGGGTATTACTGCACTCTGACTGACTGGGTATTACTGCACTCTGACTGGGGTATTACTGCACTCTGACTGAGTATTACTGCACTCTGACTGAGTATTACTGCACTTTGAGTTTTACTGCACTCTGACTGGGTATTACTGGACTATCTGCCATAGAAGGACAGCTAACTAAACAACTAATGCTATATCAAGAGAAAGCTAGCTTGTGAGATAGCCGTGGCTAGCCTGAGCTAGAACTAAAGCTAAGCTAAGTTTAGTTTAGTGTTTTGCTTCTGTAGTTACTGCACTCTGCCTGCAGGAGGCAGTGGGGACCTTCAGGTCTGTGAGCCAATGAGAAGAGAGCAGACTTTCCACACATGCCTCACTTCCTTTAGTGCTCTTTATTTTACCAGAAGTGAAAACATCGAGACTCGTGTTAACGTTGCGTTCTGTGTCAGGTGACAAACGAGCAACATATTGTTTCCATTTGTCACCTGACAAAGAGACTAATATTCCGTCCTGCAGTTCTTACATGTGCATCAGTTACACTGTTACACTGTCAGCTACACGTTACCTGTCTGCATGATGATGCAATCAGGTGAGTGATGATGCAGAGGATCAGTGACATCATCAGGCCAAAGCAGCAGTCTGTGTGTGTTTGTGAACAGCCAGGGGGCGGGACTAACCTTGACTGACAGCTTGGTTGCCATGGTGACCTTCGGCTGATCAGGTTTCTATAGAGAGAGTTGGACCTTTTCTCCATTCTCTCTCTGTCTGCGTTCCTCTTTCTCTCTTCTCTGTTTCCTCTCCTTCTCTTTTCATCTCGTCTTTCTTGTCACTTCTTTCCTCTCCTCTTCCTCCCCTCCTCATCCTTTCTCCTCCATCCTCCCCCTTCTCTCCCTGTTCTCTCCCTGTTGGTTTCAGTCTTTGCATTATAATTTCTCTCTTTCAGTGCTGTGAGGACGCTGAGGTAGGATCCAACTCTCTTCCTGTTTCACACACACACTCACGCACACACACACACACACACACACACACACACAGTGACATTAAGAGGACTCAGATCAGCTGTAGAAACTCTGCACCGTGTTCTCACGTGTGGATGAAAAATCGCATCATCAGACCAAATTGTCCTCAATGACAAAGTTTTTTCAAAGATGTTTTTATGCATTTTAGTGTTTTTTGCTGGTGACAGTAAAGTTAGACATTAAACGTGGGGGTGGGGGGTAAAATATATGGCATGCGTCTTAACCTCCACAACATCCATAATGACATATGACAGCATGTCTTAGTGAACAGAACTCTTGAAGCTTTTCTAAAACTCCATAGGGAAGGAATCTGAAATCTGTGTGTCAGTAAAGTTCAAAGGACCACTTCCTGTATCCTCTAATCGTCTCTGTGACGGATTGTTTCAAATGTCAGCACAGATGTTGTCGTTACAGCGGGTGGGTGTTGTTACTGTGGACGGGTGTCGATTCTGTGGATGGGTGTCGTTACAGTGGATGGGTGTCGTTACAGTGGACGGGTGTCATTACAGTGGACGGGTCTCGTTACAGTGGACGGGTGTTGTTACAGAGTACGGGTGTTGTTACAGTGGATGGGTGTTGTTACAGTGGACGGGTGTCATTACAGCGGGTGGGTGTTGTTACTGTGGACGGGTGTCGATTCTGAGGATGGGTGTCGTTACAGTGGATGGGTGTCGTTACAGTGGACGGGTGTTGTTACAGTGGACAGATGTCGTTACAGTGGACGGGTGTCGTTACAGTGGATGGGTGTCGTTACAGTGGACGGGTGTCGTTACAGTGGACGGGTGTCGTTACAGTGGACGGGTGTCGTTACAGTGGACGGGTGTCGTTACAGTGGATGGGTGTCGTTACAGTGGATGGGTGTTAGCGTGGCTAACAATTCACCTTTAAAACACTTAAAGTTACTCTCTGGTTCACTTGTTCAGCTTCACTTCACCATCTGACTGTCTGTCTGTCTGTCTGACTGTAAGTCTGTCTGCCGTCCGTCTCTATAAATACCCCCTGTCTGACTGTCTGTAAGTCTGTCGGCCTCTGTCTCTCTGACTGTCTGTCTCTATAAATGTCCCTCTCTCTCTGTGTTACAGACACCTGATCTGCTGACTCACTGTCCTCTGGATCTCTTCAGTCTGATCAGACTCACATTATTAAAGCTGACAGTGTGACCTTTGACCTCTAAACTCCTGATCAGACATGCAAGCTCCTCGTTCACTCATTCACTCCTCCCTCTATAACAAACACTCAATAGTGAACAGTAAATTAATATTCCAGACAGTAAACTGAGTGCGGGGCGATCATAGGAGCACGTCGGGTGACGTAGACCAATAGGAGCGCCGTGTTGGGTGACATTAACCAATAGGAGCGCAGTGTCAGGTGACATTAACCAATAGGAGCAGTGACCATGAAAGCTTCTAGCTTTACTTTCATTCACAAAACCCTGATAACATTCAGTGTATCTTCTTCCAGGTTCTGCTTCCTGAAATCACCTGCTGAACATCACACTCTGAGCCCTGACCTCTGACCCCCAAAGGAGCCATGAGCCACCATCAGAGCTCTCAGGGTCCTGGTGACGCCCTCAGTCTGTCTGCAGTGAGTGCCAACAGATTAACCATTATCATATTGGTCTCATTAACCTGCTATGAAGACATGATGTTATTGTTCCTGTGAGCCAGGTGAGCAGTCAGATTAGATGATGTTGTTGTCATGGTAACCGAGCTGCTGCATGAAAATACCTGAATCGCTTTAAACAAACTGGTCCAGAGGAACAGATACGGACTCTTTGAGCTGAAACTTTAGCTCCTCTCAGACCAATCACAGCGCTGCGTTTGCGCACGTGATGAATTATTTTCACAAGTTCTGAACAAAATCCAACAAAGACAAGGCAGTATGACACTACTTCTTTACCAAGATGGATGAAACTGAGGTAGCTTTTGCTGCCATCTGCTGGTCAACAGAGTCTGTGTGCGTCAGTGATGTACTGAAGCGCAGTTCTTTATCACTCCTCTTCTCTCCTCCAGTCTCTGTGTCCTCCTCCTCTACATTGCCAAAGTGACCATGAAGAAGAGGAGGACCTGAACAAGGCCTTCGATGTTCAGGGATTTCAACAGATCCTTTGTCCTGCAGCTCGCAGCCCACCAGAGAAACACAGAGTCTATGATGAGCAGGACTTTGAAGGTGAGACACCAGAACATACTTGGTGTCAGTGGTTCTGAAGGAGGCATGAATTTCAAACATCTTGAGGAGGTTGTAAAGGTTCTGTCGGTGATTCCAGGGTGTTTTAAGAGCTTCTAGGGGTTTGGGGGGTCCATGAGAAGGTTCAATATCTCTTCGAACATTCTAGAAGTGGCTCCTAAAGTTCCAGCTCATGATCTTCTGGGTAGTTCTATGGGTCCATTACAGGGTTTAATGAGATTTGAGATGGTTTTGGGGGATAGGGTTAATAAACCTAGCCCTGACCTGCAGTGGTTCTTGGCAAAGCTCAAGCTATCTTGGAAAGAGAACCAGCAGTCCTTGGAAGGTCCCAGGAGATATGTTATGGAGGTTCAGCAGTAGGTTCAGGTGAAATCTGAGGAGGTGGTGATATCGTAACTATCATTTTGCTGCAGATCACCGTCACTTTTCTCTCCATGTCCATCATCCTCTGTCCAAACCGCCCGCGGACAGCCGGAGGAAGAGGATCAATGAGGGGAGGAAGGAAGCAAGGCGAGGCTCCGCCCCTAACACAGCAGCCACCATAGAAGAAGACCAGGAGGAAGAGGAGGGCGAGGAAGAGTCATACAGTCAGAATGATGGAGAGGATCGAAATACCACACCCACCAGGTGAGCAACACACCTGATGACCTTGGTCTGGACCTTTTAAACATGGGATTTATGCATTTTAGTCCACTTAACAAGTAACTCCTCCCCTGCACAGTGACCCACCCACCATGTCGACCAATCACAATGTTCCCTCACGTGGTTGCATGAGGAGCGTTGCTGTTGACGACGCTGATGAGGCTGAAACACTGATGTCTGTCGACCTGGACGGCATCAAGAGTCAGTAAACCTGCTTCACGCTCCACTCTATAGAACTTTACATACAACACACCTCAATAACTTTATATATAACACTACATTTAAATTTAAATGTATTTACCATAAGGCTCTTTGTCACTTTATGTAACTTTACATGTAATGTTACTCTGGTTTTAACTTTTATTATAACGGGGTATATAATTACTCTGCTGATCCTCTGACTGTTCATCTAGCGCCCCCATCAGGTCGACATGTTAATGTGTCCAAATACCTGCAGAACTACAGACGTTCCCCTCAGCCGCACTCTGCGTTCACTGCTAACTAGCTATTTTAGCATGCTAACACGCTAAGCTAAGATGGTGAACTTTATACCAGCTGAACATCAGCATGCTAACATCAGCATGTTAGCATGCTGATGTTAGCATTTAGCTCAAAGTGCCCTGTGTCTTAGTAGCGTGGCTGCAGCCTCTCAGTCAGGTGACCTTCGTGAAGATGAGATGACAAGCTACAGATTTCGGGTCATGTGCGTCTGCAGCACCGGCTGAAAGGCATCAGCAACAACTTTGTGAATTCTTTCCAACATGAAAGAGCTTTCTGTCACTTCTTGATCTTCATCATGTGACCTGAACACAATGCTGTCATCCCACACACTGAGCCCACAGCCTCTATCTATTGTTACTGTGTGTGTTTGGTTCTGGTTCTGGGTGAGGAGGACTCTGTTGGTCTCTGCTCTGGGTTGTTGTTTGACAGACTGAAGGCTGCTCTCAGTGAGTACTCACCTGCTCTGTTTGTTCAATCTAAATATAATTGGACTCACCTGAAATAATTGCACTGTACAGTTTTGCACTTTTTAAAAACGTTAAATTTTTTTTAACAATGTGAGAGGTTTAAAGTTGTGGATTGAATGTTCATTAAGTTCAGAGCTGATGGTGTTGGTGTATTTCAAAGTTTTGTTAGTGAAGGAGCTTCTGTCATTTACGGCGCTGCGTCACTTCCCTCCTCCGGAGTCTGACGGCAGTTTTCAGTTCAGTTAAATGAACCCAGTCATGTTACAAAGGTTGTAACTGTGTCTTTGGCTCTAGCTATGAGGCTTTCCCCACCTGAAGTATTCAGACACTTTACTGCAGTAAAAGTACTAATGCAACACTGTGAAAATACTCCACTACAAGTAAAGGTATGTGGGTATTATCAGTAGAATGTAGTATGGGCAGTAAAAGTACTCCTGTAGCAGTATCAGTGTTGCTGTCTCTCCATTAATGTTCCCGCTGCAGATGATTCAGGTTGAACTCATCTTTATATCCTATTGGCTGCTTTCATCTGCAGCAATGCATCATGGTCTATAAGATCATCATCTGTCCTGTGAGAACCATGTATCTCTAAAAAGTCCACTTTACATGGGCTCAGAGAAGCAGCCCTGTTTTCAGTGTTGCGGCGATGCTTCTTGCAGCTGTGGTGGCAGTGGAATAAAGGAATAGTTCATCACAAACATCTGGAGATGCATTGTTCCACTGGACAGGAAGGGGATGAAACACTGTAATCTGCAAGGTACTGCAGCTTTCAGATAAATGTAGTGCAGTAAAAAGTACAATATTACCTCGAAGTCGAAGTATAGTGGCATAAATGGAAATACTCAAAATGCAAGTACCTCACATTTGTACTTTGTCAGAGGTTTTGTGTTTATCTGCCCAAAAATATCTGAAAATAAATCTCCAAAAATGAAAAATAGGAAGCGAGTGAGCGAGCAGCGACCTCCTCTGTTAGACCACGCCTCCAAACCACCTGACCTGCAGACTCAGCAGGTCAGGCGGCTCTGGCTGAGAGATTCTGCAGCCACTTTAACTACCTCAGATTACTTCATCATTTATTCTCGGTATGGGCAAACGGATCATTCTGACATGTTTAATGATGAACCACCTGACACACAAGGTACAGCAGCAAAAGCAGGAAATAACTGCTGTGAATGTGTGTGTGAGCCTTTCACTAGTTTCATTCACTGATTTACATAAGGAACCATAATATATCTGTAGAATTAACTTAAATCAGAAGGTCGAGTGTTCACTAACGTGGTAACTCAAACTCCAGAAGAAGAGAAGAGGACTTCCTGCTCTCACTGTGAGGTAGGACAGTGACAGACAATAATCATGATCTGTATTTACACACACAAAATACCAAGAAATAAAATGAACTCAAGGTCTTTTAATGTTTAAACAAAATAAAGAAATAATACCCAAAAAAAACAGGTAGAGGGCAGCTGAATAACTGCTTAAATGTGATTGGCTGCTTGATTTTTTATAGGAAAACGAAAAATTATGTGAAATTGAATTTTTACGGAAACCTGAAACTCTGCTTACTCGCTCATTACTGCAGAGTGTGAACACACCTGTGTGTGTGTGAGAGAGAGAGAGAAAGAGCTGATTAGATAATTCAGAGTTCACATCTTGTCTTACTGATTCTTCACTCGAGCCTGAAACCTTGTTAGACTGCAGAAAGTTCCCATGAGACCTGGAGTTTGTGTGAGTCTGTGTTCACATCACGGGGGAACTACACCCTCAAACTCTGAGGTGGAGGGTGACTCACTGTGGATCACTGTGTCTGGATCACTGTGTGGATCACTGTGTGTGGATCACTGTGTGTGGATCACTGTGTGTGGATCACTGTGTGTGGATCATTGTGTGGATCACTGTGTGTGGATCATTGTGTGGATCATTGTGTGGATCACTGTGTGTGGATCACTGTGTGAGGATCACTGTGTGGATCACTGTGTGGATCACTGTGTGTGGATCACTGTGTGGATCACTGTGTGTGGATCATTGTGTGGATCACTGTGTGTGGATCATTGTGTGGATCATTGTGTGGATCATTGTGTGGATCATTGTGTGGATCATTGTGTGGATCACTGTGTGTGGATCACTGTGTGTGGATCACTGTGTGAGGATCACTGTGTGGATCACTGTGTGGATCACTGTGTGTGGATCATTGTGTAGCCATTAAAACAGGTTTGTGTGGAGTTCCTGATTATGAAAGGAAAGAAGGACAGAATGAGGGAAGAAATAATGAAGGTAGGATGGAGGAAGCAAAGAAAAGAAGGAATGTGTGTTCGGTTAGTCCGGTTGTAATCTCTGACCTCTGTGCTCTGATCTCGCCCCACACTCATGGGGTCACCGACACCCTACAGGTCACCGACTGGACGATGTTCCGGCAGTTCGGCGTCACCTGGTGAGGCGGAGCGCCAGAGGGCCGATCGTCCACGTCACCAAAGATCAGATCAGCAGCCAAACACAGTCTCACTTCCAACGCCTTCAACCAGACCATACGCCTCATGAGGTGAGAGGGCGGGGCCAAGGGTGTTTTAGGGACTCTGATAAAGAGCTACTGTGGATTTATTGTTCGTACAGAGAAATGTATGTGATGGTTAGTCCTTGTGAGGTACTGAATATTCACAGGGTTTTTTTTGTTGTTATTCCTTTTTAATCTCAAGAAGTCCCAAGTATAATTATTTTGTTTACTTTATAATTCTTTTATTTATTTTATTTTGTTGATTGCTCACTCCTGAGAAGTGTGTTTTGAATAAGGGACAATAAATAAGTTGTTGTTTAAGCCACTGATTTATGTTATGCGTTGATACCTTGGAGTAGGGGCGTCTCCGCTATCCTGTGACATATGTAGGTGAGGGATTTGGGTCAAGCTAAGGGGATAGTTAGTACAGAGTTCTGGAGCTCACCCCATCATATTTGATAGCGCTACTGCTAACAACATCACACCGCAGGGTAGGCACAAACATACTCACAGTAGTGGGTACAGAGGCTAGTTGTATTGGGGCGGAGACTCCGATCTTTTCACTCTCAATCATCCAAGGTAAATGGTGTTAAGTACCCCGCGGTGGCTAGGTTTCCCGGTTCATGTTCATTATATTATTCTTATAACCCACAGAAAACATAAAGTGACACTTCAACTCACACTTCAAACTGCTACAACACACTGCTATTTACATATCAACTGTCGCTTCAACTTGAATTCATCTCTTACTCTTCACAGGGTTTACAGACGTCATTAAACAGCCGTAGTCTGTGCGTTAACTGCTCACTGGTTCAGTGATGATGCCGTAAAACAGCAGATTTTCAATGGAAGTTCTGAACTGATTGTTTTGCTAAAGAAAATTAGCTAAGCTAGGAGTTTCCTCCTGCTAGAGAAACATGTTCTGCACACACAAAGATGAAAGTGATGATCTGCCTGAAACATCTGTCTCTTGCTGTTTTGGATGTTGTATCAGGCTGACAGATGATTTAGACTTTGACAGGGTTCAGGTGAACAGGATCATCAGCTGCTGGTTCAGGTCTGGTGTGAACACGAGCAGACGGTGAGATTCTTTGTTGTAAGACAACAACATAACAATAGGAATGCCTAAAATGAGGCTGACAGGAGGGACAAAAGGTGAGTCTGGGCGAGTTAATCGGTGGACAGGTGACAAACTGAACTCAGAGTAATGAGAGAGAGAGAGAGGCAGGTAGAGTGAGACAGGTAAGAGGGAAATGTCTTGGGAGCCAGTTTCTCTCTCAGTTCAGTTTGTTTTGGTCATCAGGATGGTCGGTTTGGACCTGAAGAGTCTACAAAGAAAGGTAAGGGTTTTATCCTGGTCTGGGTTAGAGACTTTGCTTGGTTTGGTCTTGTTTCCTGTGTTTAGCCTGATTTGTCCTGGCTGAACCAAATTACTCACTTTATCATGATTTATGACAATTTATCCTGGAAGATGTTTAGCTCAGTTTGGTCTGATTTTTTTTAGTCCAGTTGAGCCTGGTTCAGCCTAGCTCATCTTACTTAGCCCATTTTAGTCTGGTTTGGTCTAGTTTAATCATAGTTTGATTTATCCTGGTTTTGTTTGGTTTATCTTGGAGCTGGAAGGTTCATTGTTGAACTTGGAAACAGCAGGACTCTGGTCAACTTTTGCCTGGTTCAGCCTGTACCACTCTCTGGTCTCCATAGGTTTAAAGGCTTGAGGGTTTAGACCAGTTTAGAGTGAGCCTCTACAGGGTAAATGTATCTGAGCATCAACGGTTCACCTTGTGGGAACCTGCATTTTGTCCCCAAGAGGAGTTAAGGTCCCACAAAGTGACTATAAGGAAACCGGTTTGTTTCCTGTACTTGTGTGAGGATGCTGTGTTAAAGTACATTCATTCTCACTTATGTGTGTGTACTTGTATTAATCTCATTGTAGGTACATATATCTGTTCACACTATAGGCTCAAAAGCATGAGGCTACATGTTAAGGTTAAGAGTTGCTTTAGGCAGGTTCGGTTAACGCAGTTCAGTTTTATTTGTATAACGCCACATCAAAGCTATCTCAGGGCTTTTTCATGCAGAGCAGGTCCAGGTCGACTCTTTATTACAGGGACCCAATAATTCCCACCATGAGCAGCACTAGGAGACAGTGGCAAGAACCAGAACCAGAACCAGGCTGAGAGAGAGAGAGAGAGAGATGTAAAGCAACAGCAGTAGTAATGGTATTGATGTTAACACTAATGAAAATATTAGTAGCAATATAGTGATACTATTGTAGCTGCCATTGCTCTACATCTGTATGTGCAATTGTACTGTGTTACTGTGTGTTCTCTTTCATCCTGCTCTCTCTCTACCCCCCCTCTCTCTTTTTTCTCTCTCTACCCAACTGGTCGAGGCAGATGACGCCCACCAAGAGCCTGGTTCTGGTTCTGGTTCTGTTTGAGGTTTCTGCCTGTTAAAGGCAGTGTTTCCTTGCCACTGTCTCCTAGTTCTGCTCCTGTTGGAATCATTTGGTCCATACATATAGAGTTGGTCTAGACTTTCATTCATTCATTCATTATCCGTACCACTTATCCCGAAGGGTTGCGGGGGGCTGGAGCCAATCCCAGAACATTGGGCGAGAGGCGAGGGAACACTTGCTCTAGTGTTGCTCTATATTAACAAGTGCTATGAGATAACTCTGTTATGATATAGCGCTATATAAATAAAACTGAATTGAATTGAATGATCAATAACAGTAGGAACACAGGGACAGAAGGCAGTCCAAACTCCACAGATCCAGACTCCACAGATCCAGAGGCAGAAACACTCAAAGACAGCAGCAGAAGGAGAGAGAGAGAGGAGCTCAGTGCATCATGGGATGTCTCCCTGCAGTCTAGGCCTATAGCAGCATAACTAAGGGGGGGCTCAGGGTTCACCTGAGTCAGTCCTGCTATAAGCTTTATCACAGAGGAAAGTCTTCAGCCTGCTCTTAGATGTGAGGAGGGGGTCTGTCTCCGTACACAGACTGAGGATGGAGTTATGTAAGAAGATCCTCATAGCTGAGGGTGGATTTCTGAAGGTGAATATACACTTTGCATTGTACTCAGATGAGCCCTGCCAGGAGGTTTCCCATAATGCACTGAGCTCCTCTCCACCTGTGGAGTCTTGAGCTGTGGATGTGGACCACCTGCTGCCCCCATGTTCTTGCTCAACAGCCGTGGCAGCTGTTACTGTTCTTGTTATTAGTATTACTATATAATAGTAGTATTGCTACTACCATTATTTTTATTCATGTTAACATCAGTACCTTTACTACTGCTGTTGCTTTACATCAGTATGTGGAACTGTACTGTGCTGCTGTGTGTTCTCTGTCTTCCTGCTCTCACTCTGCCCCCCCCCAACCCGTTCGATGTGGCAGATCATTTAGGCAAGCAATGCAAGCCTGTAATATTTATCTAAGCCACGAAATGAACATTGTGTCCACTTGGGGGCAGCGTAACAAGATGTAAATACAATACTGAAGTTGTTATGGTGACGTGTTAATTAAGCAGATATGGCTAAAATGCCGTTAAAGCTTTCTCTGTGGGTCTTTATCGGTCAGCCACTCCACATGGGGGAGGGCTCAGCAACATGATTGGTTTGAAAGTGTCATCATGTACACAATGACAAAAAACTGGGGCCAGCCTGTATTGTTATGGACCTAATCATTCTTGTTATAATTCCTATAATTCTTCATCCTTGAGAAGTAAGAAAGTTAAGAGCCACACTGGGTTGGAGCTGGGCGTCACTGGGAGACACAGCTGTCACCCATATACTGAGCATAGCGGTCTGAGATGCTTCTCCTCAGCTCATCAATGTCTCTCCTCAGCTGGCTGACCTCCAGCAGCTTGAACCTCACTTCTTCTTCCACCACCACTCTGCAGTCGCTCTCCTCCCCTGAAACACTACACGCTGCATGGAGACAGCAAAGTTAGAACTAATCATGGGATACACAGTGAACCAGACTGTCACTAAATCATTTCAGGAAGGGTGAATAAAGACAGCTGAGACTCAAAATACTCTCTTTGTGCTTTTTGGAGAAGATTTTATAAAATAAAAGATAAATGACCAAAATGGACCAGATTGGTGACAAATCTCTGAGTCAGCAAAAAAAAGGAGTAGACTTTGAAGTGCTAAAGAATATCTGTGTCATTTTGTCTCTTCCACTACTGATGACCCCCCCCCCCCTTGCCGATGGAAAAATTCTATATATATATATATACAGTATATACACACCCATGTTCAAAGCCTTGCACAAGACTGTGTGTGTGTGTGTGTGTTCACGTACATTTCATGCCCAGAAGCAGAGACAGGTTGGGCTCTTTCCCCTGTGCTCTCTGAGCCAGGATGCTGCAGAGAGTCTGGAGGTCCAGCAGACACAGGGACATTTCTTTCAGCAGCCGGTCCACTTCTGGCATCTCCACATGGGACAGAGGGTGCACCAACAGCCCATCATCCACCTGCCGCTGCTTCTCAGTAGGAAACAAAGGAACATGTTTTAGTTTCCCATGACTTTGCTCCCTACAGCAGGACACCTGTAACAGTAGTCAAACCCAGATCTTTCTGATGTTACATCAGGTCTTATCTGTTAAGGAGGAGCGCTGGCATCAGCACATTGGTCCCCGTTTAACATTCACACTGGTCATTTCATTTGTACAGCGCCTTTCATGCAGGTAAGTGCAGTTCAAAGTGCTTCACAAGATAATAAGATAAATACATAAGGCCATAAAAACAACAAAAAACTAAATAATTTAACTATTTGAGACCAATGAAAATGTAATAAAATAGATTCTAAGCTACATTAAGACTGTTCCACCAAACCTTTCAGTCTCTGGAACAACATGCAGACTCGGAGGACCTGAGGGGCCCAACTGGTTCAGACACATATATATGCCGGCGCTTTAACAACAATTAAAAGACCAGCTCGTAACGTGTTCTGCAGCAAGACAGACAGAAGACAGATAGAGAGACATTAAGTAAACACTGATACCTGTGGGAAGGCTCTGGATGGGCCGTCCTCCTTTTCTACTGGATAAGACTGTTGTTGATGACAAGGGCCTCTTTTGTTCTGCAGTCTGGAACTGGTGGCCTAACAAAGCAGAGCGAGCGGTATTCTACTGAGGAGCATACTGTGTATTATATAATATGCTCATGGTGGGAATTGTTGGGTAAATATATCTGTAAATACACTGCTCAAACAAATGAAAGGAACACTTTTAAAGCACATTACTCAGTCCATACCAGTAGAGATATCCAGCATGATTTTTCTTTCCATTGAGATCTGATGTGTTTTCAATGTGTTCTGTGTCTGTGGAGTCTGTGTCTGTGGAGTCTGG
This sequence comes from Gadopsis marmoratus, assembly GCA_036023855.1. Classification (NCBI taxonomy): domain Eukaryota; kingdom Metazoa; phylum Chordata; class Actinopteri; order Centrarchiformes; family Percichthyidae; genus Gadopsis; species Gadopsis marmoratus. The sequence goes on along the minus strand of JAVQJF010026615.1, from coordinate 22,535 downwards.
ATCTGTGGAGTCTGGGTCTGTGGAGTCTGGGTCTGTGGAGTCTGGATCTGTGGAGTCTGGGTCTGTGGAGTCTGGGTCTATGGAGTCTGGGTCTGTGGAGTCTGGACCTGTGGAGTCTGGGTCTGTAGAGTCTGGATCTGTGGAGTCTGGATCTGTGGAGTCTGGGTCTGTAGAGTCTGGATCTGTGGAGTCTGGATCTGTAGAGTCTGGATCTGTAGAGTCTGGATCTGTGGAGTCTGGGTCTGTGGAGTCTGGGTCTGTGGAGTCTGGACCTGTGGAGTCTGGGTCTGTGGTTGCAGCCACCTGCTGCCCTCATGTTCCTGTTGTTATTGTTATTGCTCTTATTAGTAGTATTATTATTATAATATTGCTACTAGTAATATTAACATCAGTACAATTATTACTACTATTACTTTACATCTCTATGTGGAACTGTGTTCTCTCTCTCTCTCTCTCTCTCTCTCTCAACTCAACGCAACGAGGCAGATGACCGAGCACCCAGAGCCTGGTTCTGGTTCTGGTCCTGGTTCTGGTTCCTGCCACTGTCTCATGGTGGGATTGTTGGGTGTCTGTAATAAAGAGTCGGTCTGGACCTGCTCTGTATGAACAGGTGCTGTGAGATGACTTTGTTATGATGTGGTGGTGTATAAAATAAAAAACAAAATTTTAACTGAAGAATTTTTAAACCTTTGTCTCTCTGCCACATGGGTCAAGGCCCCGTCTCCGGCCCATTGAAGATAGGCTGCTTTTTATAGGGCTGTATTCATCCATCTAAGGGGCGGGGTCAATGACAAAGCCTTGCTTTGTGACTGAAACCTGCTGCTGTGACCCAAAACAGTAAAGTTGTGGCCAAAAACAAAATGAGCTAAAAGATTCTTTTCAGCTCCGTAGAGCTCAGGAGAACTGCAGGCTCTGAGAACTGATGATTCTGGGTGGATTTGTCACTACAAGGGATCCACTGTTCATTTAAAAATATTGATTATTCTGCTTTGAAGTAATGGCTCGACATTCCAGAGAGTGATGAGAAGATCAATACCACTCTCATGTCTGTTCAAAAGGTCTCCGGTGTTATGGAGAAAGGCAACTTTTCATTGGTTGCCAGGTAAATTTGAATATGGCACACAATATGGCTGAGAAACTCTATGAGTGTGTGGATTTGTTTATTGCCATACCGTTAGTTGCGAGGTCAGTCTCTCAATCTGTTCCTTCTGATGCTCAATCAGCTGGTGGGGAGCAGACATAACATGTTAATGGCGTCTTGTGTATGCATGCATGCATTTGTGCCTGTGTGTGTTGAGGATGCTACCCTGCTGCTGTGGTCTTGCTGCTCCAGAAGTTGAGTGTTTTCCACCTCAAGCCGTTTCAGGTCCTGCATTGGCAACCTCACCCCATCGCCCAAACACTGCTGCACCTTCTTCTGCAGGCTTCAGCAAAGTAAGACACGTAGTCACCGAGAGAGAGAGAGACAGAGCAGCGTACTCACACAGAGCAGGAGGGAAGACCGGCGGTTTTCAAAGGAAGTTTAGAGACGGCACAAGTGTATACCGTATCTTCTCATATAGCATCCGGGGCCTTTACTTACCTGAACTGCAGAAGAAGACAGCCCCTGGGAGTTTATCCAGCCTTGTTTTCCCCAGGCCTATATGGGAGGCCGGCCTGTCGACCGCACCCCCGGCCGTAACTAGAGACCCGGCTCTTAATTGGCTCTCGGCTTTGGTTTGAGGAAATACGGTATTTATGTAATGCAAAGACACCAGTGTGTGGACACAATTTCACTGGGCAGTGCAAAGGTGTGGCCGTGTCATGAATTCATGAATAATAAACAGTGGTCTGCTGAAAAGCAGAGAAAAGTGCAGCAAAATAACATGAACATTATCAGACCAGTCCATAGCTCCAGCTAACACAAACACAGCGCAGACACTCACCGCTCCAACATGACTGGTGCGTACATTGCTAACTAGCCAAACATCTGGCTGTTTGAACAGAAGAAACCCACCACAGCAGTCAAATTAGTGTACATTTGCTTTGTGTTCAATCCAAATACACCTGCAATTAGTTGACTCTGTACCTGTGTACTGATGCTATCAGCTCCTTCTCTCTCTCGGCCTGCATCCCAATCTTGACGTTTTTCTCCTTCATCAGAGTGCATCCTTCCTCTAGGCTCTTCTGTAAGCGAGACATGGATTTCTCCAGATCCTTGGCTTTATGTTGGACCTCCTCCTGCTGAGACAACACACACACACATATGATCTGAGCAATGTTTTCGTCATCATTAATTAACAATGTGTGACAAGACACCACTGTTATCCTTTATTGATCCTGAGTGCTGAGCAGTGGGCAGCCACTGTGCAGCACCCGGGGACCAACTCCAGTTCTTGGTACCTTGCAGGAGAATGACCCTGACATACATGTTTTGATGGTGGGGGAAAACCGAGCACCCGGAGAAAATCCACGCAAACACGAGCTGCAAGCGACACCTCCAACACATCACCTTCTATCTTACCATGTCGTCCTGTGGAAAAGCATTAGCATCATGCCAGCGCAGCATGAACAGTTGAGTATCCGTACCCCCATAGAGCCTTCTGCACGAAACAGCCCTCAGGTGTGTGTGTACCTGCTGGGCCTGAGCCTGCACCTCGTCCAGCGTTGGCAGGTCGGACAGGTATTTCTCCAGCGTCTCTATGCGCTGCTGCTTTTCTCGGTTCTGTTCGCTCTCTCTCTGACACTTCTTCTTAAGACTGCTGATGTAGCGATCCCTCGTCTTTATCTGTGGACAAAAGCAAGGCCATACATGGATTTCAGAACATTTTGTCCTTCAAGTGGTAAAAGTGACCTATATGTTTTCCTATAGTCATTTTTCTTTCCCAGTCTTTGTATTAATGATCGTGAACTCTATCTTAGTTGGTTGCTGTACCTTATCCTCCAGTTTTCGGATGTCCTCTGTATATTTATGTGTGACTTGCTTGAAGAACTCATTCAAATGGAGAACTTCCAGTTCGGCCACTGCTAGCTTCCTGCCGAGGTCTTCATCACAGCACAGCCTTTCAGATTGCTGTTTGCATGGCCCTCTCAGCGCTGATTCCTATGGAATAACCAGAACTTGTGCTGTGACTTTTATTCTGAACATATTTGATCTGATTACCAAATTGTGAATTTGGATGCTTATTCATCCCAGAGTGTCACTAGGTGTTACCTTAGTATTTAGAATGTGGGGGTGGTCAAACCAGCCTCTCTGGCTCTGCAGGACCTGCTGTGCTCTGAGCTCATTCTCTCTGATCCGCACATGGAGCTGCAGGATCTGCTGCTTTTGTCTGAAACACAGAATCCCTTTGGCTTACAAACATTGTCATCTGTAAATATAGTGTGAATGCAAAATGGCTCTTATAATACAGCTACAGTAGCCATGACACATAAAAACAGGCTGTTAGACACATTACTGACAGAAGATAAAGTCAGACAAACATTGTGCTCAGGACAATAGATATTAATTAGATCATTCATTGCAGCTGCAGCTTTAGAAATGCTCATGGTTACCCCCCCAACTCTAAATTGTGTTGCTTCCAGGGACGCTAACCCCTTCTTGGCTCCCCTGTAGTTCAAACACCACCAGCAATTGGAGGTTGTGTCTTAAAACTTACATCACAAACACATAAAGTTCTGTGTTCCACAGTGCATCCTGCAGTACCTGTCTATCTCCAGTTCTCTCTGCCTCAGCAGCCCCTCCTCAACCTTCACCAGAGTGTTGACAGGCAGGGGGGTCCCCATCAGCATCTGGAAACACACACAACATATACACAAGTGCATGTTGACATCAGGAAACCAGACAAAATAAGGCCGACACCACGGGTCCAGCCCACACGCTGTGATACAAATAAATTACGTATTTGAAGTCAAATCAAATCATACACACACATCACATTCATGTGTTGTAGGGTACAGGCAGTTGTAGTTGTCACTACAGCACAGGTCCACATGGTGTGGGCAAGGGCTGAGGTTCAGAATCAATTCATAACCGATTCTCGATTCATTAAATACAGAGAAGGGTACTATATTTGGCTCTTATTCCAGGCCACTGTGTAGCAGACCCTTCACTCCTGTGCTTACTTAACTGAAATGTAACATGAAATATAACTGATAAGTTAAAATGATGAAGGTCACTGTCTGACGAACAGAAAAAAGTGTGGGAGAAATTCATGTGGAATCATGTTACAGCCTCCTGCTGTATTACGTAGATAACGTTCTATCTCCAGCAGTGGCAAACAGGGGAGAGCCATTGTTATGCACAACTCTGTATGGATGCAGGGCTTCTCAAATGAAGCTGAGTTTTGTAAAGTGCTGCGGTTTTTTGGAATGGAAGCAAGTTGTTGCCCCAGACGAAGGAGTTTAAGTATCTCAGGTTCTTGTTCACGAGTGAGGGTAAACTGGAGCGGGAGATGGACAGGCGGATTGATGCAGCTTCTGCAGTAATGCAGGTGCTGCACCGGATCGTTGTGGTGAAGAAAGAGCTGAGCTGGAAGGCAAAGCACTCGATTTACCGGTCGGTCTACGTTCCAACCCTCACCTATGGTCATGAGCTTTGGGTAGTGACCGAAAGAATGAGATCGCAAATACAAGCTGCCGAAATGAGTTTCCTCTGAAGGGTTGCCGGGCTCACCCTTAGAGATCGGGTAAGGAGCTTGCACATCTGGAGGGAGCTCGGAGTAGAGCCGCTGCTCCTTCACATCGAAAGGAGCCAATTGAGGTGGTTCGGGCACCTGATAAGGATGCCTCCTGGACTCCTCCCTTTAGAGGTTTTCCAGCCATGTCCAACTGGTAAGAGGCCCCGGGGTAGACCCAGAATATGCTGGGGGGATTATATATCCCAACTGGCCTGGGAACGCCTTGGGATCCTACCTGAGGTGCTGGAAAGGGTTGCTGGGGAGAGGGACGTCTGGATAACCCTGCTTAGCCTGTTGCCACCGTGACCCAGCCTCAGATAAATGGAGGAACATGGATGGATGGAAGTGCTGCAGTGTGAGTTGGTCAGCCTTTGCCAGTGCTGGAGTTCAGTGCTGCATTAGTCTCAGGTTGATGGGGTACAAAGTATTCACACAATGCTTCCCCTTCATCTTGCAAAGCTAATTACTACGTTGAAATCCAAATTGCCCAAAAACTTGTCTTGGAGAATGAACTACAAAATTATTCTAGCGTGTAATCGCTGCACACTGTCCGGTGCTGCACTGTGCCCCCCCTCACAGTTGACTTCCGCCTCTTTTACTGTGAATACCCGAGGTTACATTTATGGCATTTGTGAATAGATTTAAAATGATAGACGATCAGCATTGTGTGTTGTGTGAATCAATGTCTTTCACTCACCCCTAGAATGAATAGAGTATGTGGTCAACACTGGTTGGCAGCACGAGCAGGATAATGAGACTAGGTGCATCACCCACACTTAAAGAGCAACTGCTTTAATTAGTAAATTACACGCACAGTCCCTTCATTCTTCGATCAATTGATTCTGGCAGCAGTCTTATATTCCTGTTTGTTTGTTTGCATGAAAACGCCTCAGGGCACTTTTACCTAATATTCATCCTTATTTTAAGGTCAGGTGAATTGTGCATGTTTATATATGGATATCTGAGGATGTACCCTCTTACTCCATCCATCCTTTACCTCCTTCCCATCCTACTTTCAGCCATTACTTCATCCCTTTGCTTTCTTCCCTCCCTTTCCCTTCTTCTTTCCTCTACTTCCTCATAATTATTGTAATACTCTTCTCACCTGGTTAAGCCCTGGTTCCTTCTGATGTCCCTGTTGCCATGGCGATGACGGTCCATCTCCACCACAGCCCTCTGTTCCAGTAGCGCTGATTTGACCAAGTTTACCTCCACGCTCTACTTTGGGTTTGTATTCCATCTGCTCAGTCAGCCACATCTGGGTGCGAACTGCAGGCTGAATTGGGGAGCCTCTATCGGTCTGATGACTCAGTGGTGAGTCTCCTTGTTTGGGTAAGCTGAGGCCACACACCTGCCCTCCTCCCCGAGCCAGTTTAGCTTGTGGTAAAGCACTATAGTTCATGTCCAAACGGTTGTGTTTTACTGGTGAAGACAGAGCTGAGGAAAGGGATAGGTCTGTTTCCAAACCAGTGCTGTGGCTGTACCGGTAGCAAGGGCCAGCACCTGGCGAGCGCTGCAGCAACCTGTGGCAGAGCAAGGAGGAAGACCAAGGGAGACAAAGGTCTGCATTTGAAACAAGGGGTTCCTTTCTGTACCCATACAGCAGACCTCTGTCCAGGGAGCCTTGTGAACCAGTGATGTAGTGATCGCCTGATGTCATAGTGGCACTCCTGTCAGCCCCAGATGATAACTTGGTGAGAGAGGACCACCTCCGGATGGGCTGATGGTCCTTCGTGTCCTTCATGGGAGACATGACTGGTGTAAGCAGCTGGCAAGACCTGCTCCAGCGACCTGTGCTGCTGGAGGAGGCTGCCATTCTAAAACTGGTGTAGAGTGAGGAGGATGGGGACGGCATGACATGGACAATGGGGATGCCATCCTGATCCTGGCCAAAGTGATGCTGGGGCTGTGGCTGGAAAGACAAAGGCGTGGTACTGGAACTGGAGTCATCTGCGGGAAGACATACAAGCCAAAAAGACCGTTGGAAGAATGTGTGTCAGTATAATCAACACATGTCTTTTAGTCTCATTAGTGTGAAGAGAACGTCAAAATGCAATCTGTGAACTGTTGAACAGTGTAGACCTATGAGAAGATAATCGTTCACCATAAAACCTCCATGCTGTTTATTACAAGTAACAAGAAACAAGAAATAATAAAATGTAAATGCAGGATGCAGAGTGACAGCTCCCCTGTTGGCATGTTAACTACATACACGTGGTTCACACACAGTTTAACAGTGTCTATTTAACACAGGTTAAATAGACAGGATACCCTACCTTCCACGCTGTCAGAGCAGTAAGTGCCAATTCCAGTGTCACCACTGTCAGACACTGTGCTGTGTCGGCGCCCACCACGGAAACTGTTCCCAGGGCCAGGGGGGTTGCTGTGCCAGGCTGATTCATGGCCAGGGACCCATCCTGGAGAGCCACCGCTACTGGAGCCTAAAACAACAATGTTAAAAGGCTATATATTACACAAGGTTATTCATTTACAAAAAAGTGGGGTTATCAGGTCACCAATGTTTGATTGAGTTATACCACAGAAAGCAAGAGACGGCTTCTACTCTGTCATCAGCTCACGTTTTCTCCTTTCAAAATGTAACTTGTTTTGTTTTTGTTCAGAATCTGGAGTTCCGACTGAAAAACAGCCCTGTGTTAAAGGAAAGTGATAGTGGACCCATGAATTTCAAGGCTTATTAGAGGCCCCAAACAGGATATTGTAATTCTGGAACGTCATGTCAGTGAGTTGATCATCATGACAACCCTGAGGTAAATAACAGAAATGCGGTTTTTCCGTTACAAAGAAATCCACAAGGAATATGTGCTTGCATGTATTTAATGGCTGTTCACACATGCGAAAAAAAAATCATTCAAAAGGATTGTTCTTTGGCTCAACTTTGACCAGAGGTCAGCCCACTGGGCTGCCGGACTGCTGTGTTCCCCCGCAGGGCTCCAGTCAGTCTGAATGTGGTCACACTGATTTGTTCTCCATGTTTATTTTATAAAAGTACACATATTATCATCATCTCTCATTAGGTTTTTTTAGTTTATTTTATGAAAATGTCTACACTTGTTTCATTGTTTGCAGATGTTAATGCTAATTGAAGCAATAGAGGCTTCTGTGCATGTTGTGGTTTTGTGGTGTGTGCACTGCATGTTAAAGGATAAATGCATTCACGTTAACATGCAAGTGAAATCCAACAATCACTAATAACCCTATGTAGACTGACTCAGTGTGAACGCTCCATCCTGAGCTGATCGTATAAAAAACTGTCTACTGACTACTCCCCTTTGTTCTCCCTGCCATATCTGATAGTTGAGCTCGATTGGCATTTGCCATAGAACAGCAGAACTGGCAGGTCCACCACTGGAGCCCTGTGCTTTTATATTTATATATATATATACAGCTCTGGAAACAATTAAGAGACCACTGCAAAATTATCAGTTCTCTGGTTTTACTATTTATAGGTATGTGTTTGAGTAAAATGAACTTTTCCAGATTGGCATGTATATGTATGTGTGTGTATGAAGTCAATATTAATGGATTTTTTTGCTCATTATTTTTTGTTCTATTTGGGACATAATCGAGTTTTAGAACTACAGTTCCTATGATGCTTTGGGGTATGCAAACAGGAAGTATAATGTTGCCATGGAGTGATTGAGCTGTGGACTACAACTTGAGCCCGGTTTTTGTTTAGCCTACATTGTATGTCCATGTAGTGAGAGAACGAGCTGTCAGGATCTACTTCTGCAGACTCCTTGTTCTGGATGGATCAGAGATGAGTCCAGTATGAGTTTCTTGTCTGTGAGTTCAGAATCAGATTTCACAAATCAGAGAAATAAAAGTGCTTCACCTTCTCCACCAGCTCCTGATTCCTCTGATACAACGCCTGTTTCTCCTCCACCCACTTCACATCCTGAGAAAAGACAGACACCAGTGTCAGCAGTTTGTTTTGCCCACAGCTCAGAAGTCTAACAGACCTGCTCTACGTTCTATGTTCTATGTACTACATCAGTCATGTAACACAGAGAGCCAACAGGCTGCCTGCTGATATTCCAACTGATCACCTCAGCAGGTGATGTCACAGATCAGCCCCTCCCCTTTACCTGAGTGGGTGTCGACGCTGTGGCCACAGCTCTAGTTCTGATTGGTTTGTCTGATTCTGTTTGGCTCTTTATGGAACATGATTGGTCACTATTCTACGTTCTACCATTTGTTCTACCTCTGGCTCACTCTCATTGGTTTTCTGCCCCTCTGATCAGCATGAAGACACACCCATTTTCTCCAGGAGTCTACCCTGGAACCAATCAGAATGCAGGTAATATTCTCACCTGGAGCAATCATGTTGTTTGCCTGTTTGATTATTTACAGACTTTATCCTCCATTCACAAAAACCTCCTCTTCTCTGCCGGTGTCTCTACATCTGTTTCATCTGATTTCATATTTTCTTGGTTATATGGTTATTCTGGTTATATAAACATTAACAGAACCAGTGTGTGTGTTACCAGGCCTTGTTGTTTCAGTGCTGACTCCAGATCTGCAACTCTGGTTTCATAACGACTGATTTCAGTTAGCAGCTGCTCTCTTGTCTGAAACACAGAGTAGAACCATTGAGCTGTTAGTGCCTTGCTTCTTCACAGAGTAGAACCATCCACCTGTTAGTGCCTTGCTCAGTAGGTTGGATTACCTTGATCTCCTTCTCAGCATCATAGTTTCCTCCGCTCGTCTCCGTCAGCAGAGCATACGCTCGCTGCAGCGCCTGATACTCCTGAGTCAGCTGACGGTAACGAAGCTCCGCCTCCTCACGCACACACACCTGAAACACAGAAACCAGTCAGACCAGTAGCAGCTTCACTTAATGTTGACACAGCATCATTGGATATTTTAGGCTCTGAATTTAAATGTAACCGTTTTGACAATAGTGTGTGGAGGTGTAAAGTGGTCTGGTGGTGGTTGAGTGAGTTTGAAAGATGTGGTCATTGAATGCATTTTGAATCAAACATGAGAACGCACAAATCTGCTTAAACCACTTTATGCACAAATCTGGGATTCATCAATATTGTCTGACCTGAATTTGTTCGTACTCTGCAAACAAATACAGATGAGCCTGGCTGTCTTAGAAAAGGTAAATACACAGCTTCAACCAAATGCCTAGCATATTGTAACTGCATTCAATAAAAAAGGGTTCAATAGACAATATTTAAAACACTTAATTTACTAATACATTGACCAAGTGTATGAAATAACCATGAAATTGTTGCCTATCATTTATTGTTATCATTTAAATATTAAGCTATAAAAGCTGCTAGCATACAATGAAGAATATGGGCACGTGCATATTGAAATGCAACAGTTTTGGATTTGATTTTTTGTACTGACGTAGCCTATAATGATTAAATGATGCACCTCTAGGCAAACAGATTTCCTTAAATAAAGAAATGGGGGCGTGGCAGCATGCTGATAGCACCTGGCTGTCAATTTAGAAGGATTCTTATTCAACAACAGGTGGTAAGAACAACAATGGGCCATTCATGGTGCATGTGCACTTATTATGTGTGCAAAGAAAGGAGATTTCTACGTTACATAATGAGGCCCACTGACTTCTGTTGCCTGTCAAGACATCAGAAACAGAACTCTATTGAGAAGTGATGCTGCAGTGACCCTGTAGTCTGATCTGCTACCAAAAACCTGAACAAGGTCCAGCTCCAAAACTGTGTGTACCTCCTCTGGTTCAGTATCTGGAGTCCTGTCGGTGTGAAAGGACAAAGACGATCCATCAGAGTCCACCGACGCTTCTTCATCATAACCATAAAACGTCTCTACGACCTGCACACACACAGTGTTGGTTAATCAGTAGTGATTCATGTGGTTCAGTCCTCCCACCAGAAGGTGGTGTAATACCATCAGGATGTACTCCATGTTCCTCCGTCACAGATAGACAGACAGCAGCTCGTTCTCAGTACAAAGTTCAGACTAATGAGAGAACAAGAGAAGGCAGAGCGACCACTTTGTAACCGAGACATACGAGTAGTAGTAATACTAACCCTAGTAGTAGTAGTAGTAATAGTAACACTAACCCTAGTAGTAGTAGTAGTAGTAGTAGTAACACTAACCCTAGTAGTAGTAGTAGTAGCACTAACCCTAGTAGTAGTAGTAGTAACGTAAGTTGTATATTACTGATGATGTTTCAGCAGAATAAAAAGGTTTTAAAAGACAAGAAAATGGGTTTAGAAATATGTGTCCAGTCTCACCCTGCAGGCTCTGAAGGTTCGTTTCCTCCTCACTGATTCCTGACGTCTGTATCTCAGTAACATGTCTCTCTCCTGGAGGACACAAACAGCAACATGGTCATGCGGAGTGGAGTTTGTCACCTGATGAATCCAAGTCCAAGATTCTGTTAGCTCTGTTCCTGGTCTCCACCAACTCCTGAGGGAAATATCTAAATGCTCCACTATGTTCAGCAGCTAATCTCTCTCTGTGTCTTCAATAAAACACACGCTCAAACATTATCACCTACTTCACACAGTAAAAGTACTAACTGTGGTAGAATTAGTGCTGCTCCATACTTACTATAACATTCTTCACATAGCCAGCTGTCTCCAGAGCCTGAAAACACATGGCTACATTTTAATAGTAGTAGTATTAACAGTAGTAGTAGTATTAACAGTAGCAGTAGTAGTATTTGTACCCTGGACAGGTCATCAATGATGTGTTGTTGCTCCAGAACTTGTAACCGTAGGAACTCCAGCTCTCTCTCATCCTGGCTGTAGCCATGGTAACCGGTGGAGTGGCTGCGGTCCAGGTCATTTAAAGAACTCGGTCTCCTCTGTGTGCCCAAATATGAAAATGCCTTTTGTTTGATAAAAATGACACATATTTCTTCAGATGAACTGACTGTTAGTTTCAGACTTAATTCAACTGGTACCAGTCTGGAACTTTGCTGCTGGTTTGACTGGGACAGAAACAGCACTGGGACAGTGTTCGTTGGTGTACAGGAGAACAGAGTGATTGGTTACCATAGTTACCATCTCCATGTTCTCCTGGGTGACAAAACGAAGCTTGTTGTCGAGGCGACGCAGCGTGAGAGCCAGGTCCTCATTCTTCCTGCTCAGACGTTTGTTTTTGTCCAGAAGAGGAAGGAACTGACTCTCCGTCTCTCTCAGACGCTTCAGCTGCACGATATAAATACAAATATGATCAAAAATACACAGATTACACACATTCAGTCAAATATAGAAAACACACAAAATATAGGAAATCTTCACTTTCAGACCTTCAAAGGACTGTTTGACTTAGTTCAAAGGTTCAGGTTAGAACCAGGTTTAGGTCAGGACTAGGGAATGCATCAGGTCAAGTATAGAAAAACAAATGTGTGTGTGTTACCAGCTCATTGCGTTCTTCTGACAGAAGAGCGTTTCGATCCTCCAGCTTCCTGACGATGGCGCTGAGCTCAGCGATTTTTAACTGAAACCTCCGAGTGTCCCGGTCCTCCTGAGACTGCACACACACACACACACACACACACACACACACACACACACACACACACACACACATCTCAGTAAGAGCAGGTATTTGAGGTTTTGCAGGAACAGTCTGCTTCATGTTCCTCATGTTCAGTGCTGCTGACTGACAGAACAAAAGATGAACAACTGAGGCTCATGGGTATTGTAGTATTTAGAGACAGAAACAAAGTGTAAAAAATAATAAACATAAATAATACATTTGTACGATTGTTACACCATCTGGGAGAGTCCTGATTTCCAACGTTCATGAGATCCATTAAAGAAACGTTTAAAATACAGAATGACTCTATTGGCCGAATCTGCAGGTCATGATTTATGTTCAGTGCTGATGTTCTAACAGAGAAACACAAGTGAAGCCCCATTCATGTAGAGGTGGATGATAGAGCGCAACGCATCGGCGGTGAATGGTCAAAACATGCCAGGATCGCTGCACGTCAACTCTCTAGAAATGTAGTAACTTCATCACATTTGCTCTCTGAAACAAAACATACTGCTGAGCTGCCCCCCCCAGCCGTCCAGTCAGTGGTGGAGGACCACAAAGACCAACCGTCATGACTTACATGTGCAAGTGCTGAACAATGCCAAAATCTCTTCCTACGTTCTTCAGCCTTCTCTTCATCCAGAGCAAGAACTCTAACTTGTGGTGACATTTTGTATTTGTTGATTGCACATCTGCAAAGCACTCCCAGCTGGCCATTTTAAGAAACTGCGCCTGGTGTTAGCAACTGAGAAAAAAATCTTTGGTGGACGCACCTGCTAATTCATTTTTCACCAAAGTGATGTACAAATGAGGTCCAATCCAGCCACAGTAACTGAAGGAGAAGCCTTCGAGTCTAAGCAGCCCAGCACTCAGTTCATGTTCCACCTGACTAAAAAAGACACAAGGAGCAGGTGCATGAGATAACATCATGTTACTGGCACCTGCAGCATCAGCTGGCCACATGTCTCAGTAGCTGCCACGTGTAGGTGGCACCTTCCGTGACCTGATGAAACTGTGGAACTGTGAAATTGAAAACTCTGAAATTAAAGTTGGATTTCATGGAAATCAAGTCATCAACTTGTAAAGTTAGAAGTTTGATGCTGCAGGATGTTTTTCTTTGTTTAATCCATCCTGTGAAGTGGACCAAACACCTCGTCACATGACCTTTTTCTGACTTTATGGGTGGTGAGGACCAATGAGCAGTGGATTGCGGGATACTGAGGACCAGAGGACCCATCTGTATAATGAAGGTCTGAATGTTTGGATGGTTCAGTCCTTGTCGAGCAGTGGTCATGTGATGTGATGATGTCATGATGACTTTGAAGAAGGCGGAGTCTGAAATGGGATGTCATGGTATACTCAGACATTAAAGTTCATCATGACCAGTTAACAGTTAAACTGTGACAGGATGTGAAGTGAATTTATTTCATGCAGTCTGAGCAGGAAGAAGCGGGGCTTACAATGTGAGGAGGAGTGTTAGGGGTGGGGTTAGGGGCTTGGCCAGGATGGTTTAGCCCCGCCCTCTGTGCATCTCTCAAAACTGCGATTTGCTGCTCGGCAGCCTGAGTCTGCAGTTGGAGGCGGTGGGCGTGTCCAGCCTGCAGCCCCAGGGCTTTATCCAATACACTGACAGCTCTGTCCTTCAGCTTTATCTCATCCATCTGCACACAGACAGGTAGACAGACAGACAGGTAGACAGACAGACACGTAGACAGACAGGTTAGAGGCAGACAGGTAGTCAGGTTAGAAACAGAGATCTAAGTCGGGATTGGGTTAGTCAGGAAGACAAGTAAACAGAAACGTTAGAGACAGACAAGTAAGTCAGACAGGCAGGTAAGGGGTGGGGTTAGAAGAGTCAGTTTTGGTGAACATGAACCTGCAGCTCAGGTGAGTCATTGTGTCTCCTCCTGTCTTTACTGCATCACGTCTCCTGATCTCATACTTTAATATATTTCATTGTAAAATATTTAGTCAGTGGTCTGCTGTTAATTGACAAATCTCCAGGTGAGCCACCATCAAACATCACATTAGTGTACATCCTTCTCTATACCTGTAACAGGTGGGGATCACTGTTGTAACCCTGGTTCTCTGATACTCTGAGTGGAGCAGCCTTTACATAAGGAGTGACACCTGCAGTCTGTTGCAGCAGCTCTGTTTAACTCTGAATGCAGAGCTGGAGTTTCTCTATAACTTGAGTACACTTTAGAGCTTTAATTTTTTTTATACTCATAGTGACTTCCAGCGCTGACGAGAGTGGCAGTCTGTCTGAGTCCTTGTGTGTTATTTTATTTGAGATTACTTTACTTTACTTTTTGCTTTTAACTGCATGTATTGTGAAGAGCTCATTCTATCTTGTGGATTTGACTTCTTATTTGCATGATGGAAGTGGAAATCTTGTTTATTCAAAGGAGCAGCTACTCTTACTCCGAACAATGGGACACACCGGCAATGTTTACACCATACAATAGGAACTGAAGGTGGAGGTACAAGCCCTCTATCCCATCAGTAGTGATGGGAACCTAAACTCGCTGGCCAACAAGACTGACGAACTGGCTGCCTGTAATGACTGGAGAAACAGGTGGACCCAAAAGCAGGAAATACACCGGAGGCAGCAATGTATAAAACAGTCAAAACTTTACTTGAGCAGTGTAGGATCCACGGTTCTCGAGAGCAGGTAAAGAAACATATCCACCACAGCATGTTGAGGAAACAATCCAAGACATCCATCAGGCAATCAACACAGATAGGGGGCAGGCAAAAGTCAAGGTCCAAAAAGAGGCAAAGTTCGAAAATCCAAACAGGTGAGCAGAATAGGCAGGGGAAGGCAAAAGATAAAGTCCAAAAAACAGGTAGGTGGTCACACACAAGAACTCTATCACAAAGATCGCTGGAATGCTCGAATAGGAAGTTCAGAGACAAATGCCTCAGGGAAACCTGGGGCTTGAATACCTCCGGGGGAACAGATAAGGCACAGGTGACAATAGCACTGAGGATGACGGACGCAGACCGGAAAACAGAAAAGGGATGAACACAGAGTTACCAAAATAAAACAGAAAGTGAGCATAGTCCGGGCAGAATGTGACACTGCCCTGGTGAGAAACCAGTAAAAGGTTTACTTTGTTTCACGGAAACATGATTAACCGGCAACACTCCGGATGCTAATGTGGATGTATCTGGATTCACTATTGTGAGAGCAGACAGGGTCACTAAGTTAAGCGAAGGGAGGGGGGCTCGCACTCTTTAACATCAGGTGGTGCAACCCAGGACATGTAACTGTTAAAGAGACAGAGATATGCTGTCGGGACATTGAGCTGCTGGCGGCGAGCCTCCGACCACATTACACGTCTAGAGAGATTTTGCGCACCATTGTTGTTTGTGTGTACATCCCTCCAAGTGCACACACACAGACGGCGTCATCCACTCCACTATCGCGAGGCTACAAACGCCTTCATTGTGGTCTCTGGAGTCTTCCATCACGCTACGCTAGACTCTACACTCTGACTTTTACCAGTTTGTAAAATGACCCACCAAGTCAGGCTGAAGAGGTTTTAAGTTTAAATTTCAAAATGTCCACACTTCCAGCTGCTCTGTGGTTCTCCGGCAGGCTGTTGCAGCAGCTCGGAGCATAAAAGCTGCCACACCAAAGGTTTTAGTCGTGCACTTTGGAACTAGTAGCAGACTCAGAGGACCTGAGGGGATGTACTGGTTCACACACCATAAGCCTGTCAGACATGCTGCTGAAGAATTATAGATTCAGGGACTGCTGTCAGTCAGCTGATTAGAGTGTGCTGCAGGAACCACATCAAGGGTGTCACACACTGCACCACTGACTACCTTAATGCTGCTCTTCAATAACAAGCCCTGGATTACCAGTCATGTCTCCTTACACCGGTTCAGTTTCTGTGTTACACTGCTTGGACTCTCTCCTTTTTGGATTTTGCTTTTCTTCCCACCCTGAAACCTGACAGTTATGTGGTGCTGTATAAATAAACTGAATTAAATTAAAGGTGTAAGTCATTCCTTAGTAACTGCTAAAATGGCAGAACAATTGGAAAGATCAGAGCGACCAGATGAAGAGCACTGGGATGAGGTACCGGTCGTCACCGGTCCCTATTTATGGATCCGATGTGAAATGCTCCCATGGTAAACCAAACCCGAGGTGCATTAATTTAACCTGGTCCAGGGGGAAACTGAGCCCAGCCAGACCCAACCCGAATAGACCTGAGGATAATTAGACCCGATTCGAATGGGAATGATCCGATCAGAGAGAGAACACCAACACCAGCATGATGAGCAATCAATTACTTTGATCAATTATTAAAACAAATGTAGTCACAGAAACTAATTCTCAAAATAATCAGCTAATATGCTTCAGAAACTACTTTACAGAAGCTATTGACATGCTATAGGACAGAACATCTCCATTTCTCTCCACACACCTTCACAATTCACGTTCTTTCTGCTGCGATGATGAAATGAGATGTGATCGTAGCTGATCCGCTCATTCAGATCCACTCGGGTCCTGGACATTTAACACACAGACCCCAGCCCATCTACACTCACTGTAACCTCTCGTACTGTATCATACGTTCGCCTGTTAACAGCTGACAGCATCCAAGTCCTGTTGGTTTTCATTTCTGAAATTAAACAGCAGATTCTTTCTCTCCCAAGTTACCTGAACGTTCATTTAGATGATGAAACATTGTTGTGTGTTTTGATTACAGTCAGCTCAGTTCAGCTGTAGTTACAGTAGAGATGGTTCAACTCATGACAAGTTGGTGTCAGACTAACTAGTTAGTGTGCAGCAGTTAGTGTGTACTGTACAAACCTAATGTCACGTGTCTGTCTGTCTGTCAGTATGACTTTACCTCAGTCAGAATGAAAAGCTTCTCTTTTAAAATGACATGCAACTGTTGAGCCACAAATGACTTATTCCTTGTATTTAACAGCAGCTGCTTTTCATTTCAAGTGCAAAACTAATCAGTGTGTAAATACAGAGGATGACCTGTCTGTAGGGTTGTGTGTGTTGTACCAGTCTGTGTCTGACTCTGTCTTTTCTTTGTGTTGTACCAGTCTGTGCAGCTCAGTTAGTCTGTGTTTGCTCATGTGTTCATGTTTCTAATAATGTATTCATTCATCGGAGTTAAAACCATGGAACGGTTTGTAGAAAATCCACTTGTTTTCATGTTTTTAAGCTGACTTACTGTTAGCTTTGTTCTGGAAGCTTTGGACCAGTTAACTACTCTAATCATAAAGCCAGAAGAATGTAATGCCTCCGTAATGGTGGAGAAAGAAAGGCAAGTCTCCAAAGTAGTACATTCAAGTATGTTCAATGTTTCCGTTTATCACCAGCCCTAACCTAACTTTAATATAAGGTCTGCAAAACATTAGTTTTGAAGTATCTTAACACCAATTTTACCAGGAAATCTTGCCATGGCCCTGAAATTAGCTTTATGTATTATTTATTTTTTGTAGCCACGAATCATATAATGTGCACTTAAGAAAATGTCATTGGATTGTTTTGATTCAGCAGGACAGAGACAAAACTTCCTCAGGGTGGCGCCAGAGGGTTGAAGGGGAGATACTGCAGGAGGTGAATTTGGGCCACTCCTTCTCAGAGTCCTAACTCAGTCAGATCTGAACTCTGACATGAAACTCATTGACCTCAGTCAGTGTGACTTACATTTCCCCAGGATATCACTATCTGCACTGCAAACAGGAGCTGCTAGAAGCTCATTCGCTAGACTTTTCATGGAGACAACTTGACAAAATGTAAACAAACCTAAGTGAAAAACAAAGAAGACTTAAGAGAATAGCAGGATCTACCTGTAGCTGGCGTTACAAACGCAGTGTCGTTGCTCGCAAACGGATTTAAATTACAGGAAGAGCAGCCAGTACACAAACAGCAGCTCTCATTATTCCTGGGTCTGGGTGAAACATTACCCACATATGTGCTCCTGATTCTGGGATTCAAATCAATGGCTCAAGAAAGTTAAAAATGAATAAAAATCACCCCACCTCCCCTACAGACATAAATCCAGTCAGTTAGGACCAACAAAAACAGTTTCTCATAACACAACCAAGGAGCTACTTTAGGTTTGTACATACAGTCTCAGGTTTATAAGACACTCATTAAATTAGGGAAAAGTCATGAGTCTGATCGAGCAACGTTATGTGGTCTCCAGGACAACAAAAACAACAACAGGGTGAATGATCCCGAGTGTGTGTAATGGTGACTCGTACCAGTCGGCGGATCTCCCTCTCACAGTCTCTCTTGGTTCTGTTCAATTCCTCCTGGTGTTGGTGATGAGCTGATCGCAGTTCAGCTGCTCGGGCCTGGCAGGCCTGCTGAGCAGATGTCAGAGCCTCCTCAGCATTCTTCTTTGCACCTCGCACCTCTTGAACCTCCTGCTGGAGGCGACAACGCTCCACCTCCCAGCTCCTCCTTGCCTCCTCCACCTCTGCCAGCAGGGCACTCCTCACCTGAAGAACAGAGACAAGAGGGGGAGTTAAATTATCCTTCACACTTTTGAGAATCACCACCTTAATTGGTAGGATCTGTGTTGGGGGCAGCAGCCCCTGGGAAGGTCACCCAAGGCAAATTGGCCCCAGATGAGGGGTAAGACCAAAAGTGATTTCAGAACCCTTACAGAAAAGCAAATTCAGAAGCAAGCCACCTCTCCTGGATTAAATACACCTGAAAATAGACCTTCCCTCTGGAAGCCAAGCCAGGGACTGGAGCTTGCCAGCAGGTCCCTGGCGACTCATTGGGTCCAGTTGAGCCCAGCCCAAAGGAATGACATGGGGCCCACCACTCACAATGCTGGACATGAGATCCCAGGCTACAATAACTGATTCCAGGGATGTTGAACATAATTTTTCTGGTGTGGAATGGAGCTGGTGCTCAACTGGATATAACTCACCTCCACACATATCACCACCTCTGGAACCAAACCCCTGGTCAGGAGCTGACCTCTCTCCTTGTCCAGAGTAGCCCAGGGTGAAAGGCTAGGGTCCTGGAGACGGAACTCCTTAGTTCTGTTGGGGGTCTAAATGCTCACATGGGCAACCAGAGTGGTGTTGTTAGAATTATTTGAGAGTAGTTGATTATCCATAACATCTGCATGTACAACTGGAGGTGTAGTGTACTGAGCTCAGTGGTCTTACCGCCTCCTTGGAGGGAGAGCAATGAGTATTCATTTACCTTAGCTCAAGTGGTTGTTGAAACCCCCTATGCCTATATAACTAAGTCAGCTTCTCCTTCTGTTCATAGGAAGCTAGCTTTCTGCTGCCATGTACGGCTTTTGTTGTAAGATACTTCTTTTTGATTTAAGTTGTTAATAAATTCCTTATTTAGGCCCATAATTCTGTGTCCCTTGATTATTTTCTTTTTGTTAATTATCATTGTTACTCCCCTCATCCCCTGAACCTTTTGGAGATATAACAAAAAGTGTACCTGGTACCTGGTCATATCATCAGATCTGCAGTCCTATGTTGTATGCAGAGCTTGTAGAGGAGTCATGGGATTCGGTCCAGCCAGTCTACATGTGTGTTGTGGATTTGGAGAGGGTTTAAGACCATGTCCCCCAGGGTATCTTGTGTGAGGTTACTGTGGCATATGGCACCAGAAATGATATTATGCGTCATTCAATTCTTGTATAACTGCATTGAAAGCTGTGTTTGTTTCTCATCAGGACATGTTCTCAGTTGGTGTTGTTCCTGAAGTCGAGGTATGGAGAACGTCGGAATGGTGACCTCAGGATTGTATCTCTGCTCTTTGCAGGTTCTGTTGGTTTCATCAGACTGTGACCTCCAGTGAGAACTGGGACAGTTTACAGCTAAGTGTGAATATCTATGTATCTCAGGGTCTTGTTCACCAGTGAGGGTCAGATGGAGCCTCAGATCAACAGGTGGACTGATGTATTATAAGCAGTGATGTAGACTCCATATCAGTCTGAGAGGATTCAGAAGGAGTTGATCCTGCTGAAACTCTGGATTCACCAATGTATCTGTGTTCTAGTCCTCAGCTGTGGTCCTGGTCACTGGGCAGTGACTGAAAGAATGAGATGGTGGATGCAAGCAGCTGAAGTTAGTTTCTTTGTCAGGGTGTCTGGACTCATAGAGACTCTGTCTTAGAGAGGAGCTCAGATATCCAGAAAGAGCTTAGATGAGAACAACTGCTCCTTCATGGTGAATGGAGTCGATCGAGGTGATTCAACATTTGATCGAGATTACCCTGCTGGCTCATGGATTTGAAGAAAGACTAAGAATGGTGACAGGGGAGCAGAGGTAGGTACAGGTACATATGCAGACAAACAGGTATGGATAAGGTGCATCACCTTATCTGTTGATCCATCCCTCAGTGTTAGCACCAGTCCGTTCAGACGCTGAATCTCTCCATCTTTGATCTTGATGACTCTCATTAGCTCCATCTCATGTTGCCGTAGTAACGTCTCCCTGGTAACAGCCAGTTCCTTCTGTTTCTCCTCGTGGAGTTTGGTCTTCAGCTCCGTCACGGCGACCGTTGCCCGGTGATGCTCTGCCTTCAGTTCCTGACTCTTCTCTCGCTCAAGACGGCTGACCTGAGGACAAACATTAAATTGAGTATTACATCAGTGGTTTTACATTAGTAGTGGTAGTACTACGAGGTGGAAGTGTTCATAGTATTCCAGTAATACTCTTGTTTTGTAGTTTACCTTATTCTTTTCCTGTTGTAGTTCTATCTGAATGTCTGTCAGTTTGGCTCTCAGCTCCTCATTGGCTGCTTGAAGAGTTGACATGGCGTCAGGTCGCTCCCCTTTCCCCCGCCCACCTGCTCCTCGCTTTGACATCACCACCACCTGCAGGCTCCGCCCCCAAATGAGCTGTCTGTCAATCTGAAGTTTGACTACATTTGGACCTGTCAAAAAACATGAACACACTTCAGTCAATGAGTCAGCAGCTACCAAATCGACGTCTGGTCAGGGTTTGATTAGGCTACAATGTCTTGGTTAAAGTTAGAGAAACATGGTGTTCAGGGTCAACATTGACTGTTGCTAGGATACTGTTGTGTGTACTTTTCACTCCATTTGAAGTGGTACACAAAACATTAGCTGTTCTGCTTAATAGTTTTTTTTATGTCAAACTGTTTTCTTTCTTTAAGAATGTAAAATCTTCTGGTGTGAGTTACAAAACCCTAAGGAGGCAAACCAGCAGTATTACATTTCTCTCAAGTTCTCTATTCTGATACTTTTAACAGTGTCCTTCAAACGTTTATCAGAAATCCCCACTTCATCATGATCTGCTATTTTTTAACAGCTGCCCTTTTGTACATCTGTCCAAAAACTCACCTGTTTCAGCCATTTCCAACACAAAACACCCCAATGTAACTCAAATAGAGTAGAGAATAACAGAGAGAGCAAATCCCCTCTATTTAAGCTGCCTATCCCAATCTGACTAGCATCACTTAGTCCTAGTCGTCATGCAGTGACAATGGTGGGAACTTATGCAGTGAATACCACTAGCAGGGAAAAAGTGACCAAACAATTGGCAACCTCCCCGAAACTATGGCTGTGCTCCCAAGCGATTGCTCCAACCACATTTACTGCAACACTGTCAAAAGACAAAAGACAAACTTGAAGGACAAAAGGGACACTGCCAACATGCCTAACAGGGGAATGAGCTCCAGCACATGTTCCACCCGACACTCACAACGAATAATTAACCTTATCAAATCACCGTATGTCTCCCCAGTACCACGTAGTCCACCAAAACAAAGCATCCAATGCTTCTAATGTACCCACAGAAACAATGCTGCTCCATAGGACGATTGATGACGTGAGCACATTCACACTGTCAGTGAGCTCCTACGTGTCAATCACTTACCAACAGTGTAGCAGATCGGACGAGCCCCCAATTTGTCACGACTTGGCTCGTGATCCATGACAAAAGACGGGAAATACACAGCTTTAAACTGAAAAGTGTTCATAATAATAACTTTATTTATATAGCACCTTTGAACCTTTGACAGACAAAGCAAATGATACACAGAAAAACAAAGAACAGGAAAAAAGAGTAATAGAAATAAAAAGAATTAAAACTCAAAGACAATGGTAAAATAAAAGCAATATAATAATGATATAATGACAATATAAGGACGACATCACATGACAGCAAGTCTATAAAATGTGTTTTAAGAAGTGATTTCAAAGAGGTCACTGACTCTGCAGCCTGATCTCCTCAGGCAGGTCGGTCCAGAGTCCAGGGGTCCTGGTGGCAAAAGCTCGTCACCTTTAGATTTAAGCCTCGACTCTGGAACGACCAGAAGGCCCCACCTGAGGGTCTAAGGTTGCAAACTGGCTCATATGGTGTCAGAATTCCTGCTATATAGCT
>JAVQJF010026614.1:0-18729 GCA_036023855.1 Gadopsis marmoratus | reverse complement strand
ATAAAATAGCGGTTGAAATACACCCATCTTTAAGTTAACCCGTGTTTCTGGTGTCTGGTCCTTCCATTACCCATGTCGGCTGAGGGTCAATTCGGTGGCGTGCCAACGGGGGCGTCACACCATGTTGTAGAAGAATGTAAATAGAAAATACTGAATTGTTTCTTGGAGCTAGAAATGGTAAGCTTGAATGTAATGGAACATCACTTTGGACAAACAAGTGATCAACAATCTTCACTTCAATCTACCTCATAGAATCAAATTTAAATCATCACTCGATGTGTGATGCATATCCCAGCAGCATGGGTTATGGGTATTTCCAGCGCCTCTCAGCAGTAAACTTCATCTCATCAGTGAAACAGCAGAGATTGGAGGAAACAGTGGTGTCAGCTGCCTACCTGTGTGTGTGTGTGTGTTTCAGTAATGGATTCAGATAGGAGTCGCTCATCCTGCAGCACCCTTGGTTATGAAAGCTCCTCACATCCAGCTGCCAAGGGCGTTCTTGCTCCTCCCATCCTCGCTGCTCTGATAGGTTCATGCCCCCACGACTCTTCCACAGATGAAAATAGATAAAATCATCCAGACGTGGCGTGAACAGCCAGTTAATGTTTGCCACACACAGATTCAGTCGAGGTAGTGAGATGAATGATTTTATTTTATTTTTTTATTCAGTTGTTGTTCAGCAATTGATTCTTTTGCATAAAAAATACCAGACAAACCTCCCCCAGAAATGAGAACTGTTTTAGCTTGGGGTTATTTTGTTTTCATTTATTCAAAGAGTCCTGCCAGATCTTGTCTTTATTATAATATTCTTATATTTTCCAAACTCTCATATACACACTTCAACTTCATTTGTACTTCAACTGGGCAGGTTTTCAGACACAAATACATCTTTAAAACATACACACGCCCACACTTAGCACATGTATGAATTCAAGTCAGAACATATTGAATAAGTTAATTGACGCCAAAATAATAATATAAACATATAGAATGCAACTTTAAACCTGCAATAATTAACTTTTTTGGCTTCTGGAGGGGAAGCAGAAACAAGCTATGAATACAGCACTGTCATATTGTTACCTTTTAAGTTGTTGTGGCAAAGTAACATTTATTGGAGTCATGTTTATGTCCACCTGATGAATGTATCTAATATTCACTCTCCTCCCAGCTCTGGTTTTGCTCTCCACCAATTCAGGAGGGAAATATCTGGCAGTTTACCTTGGTTTGATTTCTTTTCACACAGAGGAAAACTCCAAGCGAACTAAAATGCATCACTACAAACCACGTGAGAACGTTCACTGTGCTTATTGGTGTCTGGGAATGTTACACACATTAACAGTAGGTGGCGGTATAGACCCCTGATGTTGGTTTGAAGTCTGCCAGTAAAACCAAAGAATAAGAAAAAGTAAGTACAGGCAGACGGTCCTGTGTTGTGAACTAGTGCATATTTCTGTGAGAGAAGCACTGCTGGTTCGTTCTCCGGCTAGCTGCTACTACTAGAAACAGTTTGTGAGCTCCTCCACATCCAAAGCACACCTGACTACAGGAGCCGTTTAGCTCAAGCTTGCAGAGTATACTGCGTTGCTGAGTCGGATCAAGGTCGCATCATGCTCCCACCATAAATGAATCGCTCCAGAGTTCATTTGGAACCGGACCGAGACCACCTCCTTTAAAGGGGTCTCAATGCAATTGTTTTGGGACATTTTCAGCAACTCCATGTGTAACACAGTTTAGGAGAACAATAAAGAGGTTATATATGTCGGCCATTCTTATTACTGGAATTGCTTTGTAATTTGTAGTTTTACTTGGAAATCCACATGGGTCTTAATGCTGGTCCCGCACTCGCTCGCTCGTCCTTGAGCCATTTTAAATGTGTGGAGTTTCGTTCCAGAATGAGGAATCTCTGAAGGCTCCTGGTGGAATTAATTGTTGTGTCAGAGGTATTGATCAACCACCCTTTCAACCCTCTGCAGATCCATTATGGCAGTAAAAATCTTCTTTAATGCGTCTTTAATCTGTGCCGACCGCCTGGCCCGAGTCCTTATTGTCTTGTAAGTGCAGCCATTATCTGTGATGTTCAGTACAGCCAAGGGTGAGCTGCCTTTACTCTGATGTCTAACAAAGTGAGGAATTTGTATGAGTAAATGGGTTGGATTTAATTCTTTCTAAGCTGCGTCTTCTGGCCTGCTCAGCTCTCCTTCGCAGGCATTTGACTTCTGCCTCTGCATTTAAACCTGCTGTTGTGCATTCATTAGCAGGGAAGGTAGGTGGATATTACACAGACATACTGCAGAGAGAGAAAGGGAGAGGAAGCCTCTTGAGTTCTCTGAGATCAGGTTTGTGGGAGAGAGAGAGAGATGAAGAGGAAAAAGGAATTTAGAGTCCATTATCTGGATACCCCTCTGTTCCTGTTGTTAGAAGTACTGATGGTGCGTTCAGGAGCGCTCTGTGATGTGTTGATTATACATTCTCTCTCTCTCAGGGTAAAATAAATTTGTCAGCAGTGCTTACTCAGACAAATAGCCATACAATCCAAACTGACTCTGACCTTGGTTAAGGCTGCCACTGCACAACCAACTGTCCTTTGAGCGGCACAGACAGCAACCAGCCACTGTCTTTGTCAGGGAAGTGTATTGATAAATGTGTAGAAACAGAACATCTGAAACACTGCTGGCTTGAATTCCTTCAATAAATGTGCCATAAAAATAAAATGAGTTTAGAAGAGACCAAAAATCTCTGAGCTGGAAAATCTTTTTTTTCCGTGCTCCATCACTATGGGTGACCTAGCTTCAGCATGTGCCTCTCATGTGTTGGTGTTACTTCAAAGACTCTTTTAACCACCTCGTTGAAAAAAGATTTTCAACCAGTTTCCCAGTGTGTCACTCTGTTTCCTAATCCAAACAAACATGGTAACCAGTTGCTGGATAGGAAACAGAGTCGCAAACTTGCGGAAAATCTTTTTTCATCATGCAGCGCACTGAATATAATTTTTTATCCAGATGTTTAGAAGAGTCTTTGAGCATTCTGGGAATACCTTCAGAGGTGGTGTGAAATTACATTCTTTCAGAGAAACGGATGCTTACCACTGTAACTTGAATGTGATGCTAATGCTAATATACAAGAGGCACAAATTGGGGCTATAAGTGAACCCTTTCACATTATGCATAGTCATTTGATTCAATGTTAGGGCGAAGATTAAAAAAAATGCAGCTTTAAACTTTTGAGATTTTAATTTAGAGATGAGATTATTATCAGGAGGCTAACAATCTTTAATGCAGCACATCACTGAGCTGTGCCGTATTTCATGGGATGCAAATTATTAGCTAATTTCTTCTTCTACCATAGAAATACAAAGCTCTCATTTTTGTTCTTTCATACCTACTTGAATTTGCGGAATATGTATTGACTGTCTCTGTGATATTCTTGCTCTTGATTCTGAGATAGATCCTTGGACGCCCAACAACCGTGAATGTGGGTGTTAGCCACGGCACAGAGTGGAATGATTTCATTCTCACCACCCACTGGAAAGCAATCTAGGCCCGTAATGGGAAACTCAAATAGCAAATCTGTGGGTATAAGCATGTCTGGGCAAGTCACATGTCAGCAACAGGCTCAGTTAAGCAGTGAGATAGTTTAGCTGGGGGTCATAGGGACTACAATGAAGGAGGGCAGTTTCTCCTCGCCACCCCTGAAAATGCCCTGCAGAGGGTATTTGTCGCTGTAGTGGGGCTCCTGGTAATGTAATGTGAAGGGGGAGGAGCCGAGGAGGAGAAATGGGGAAAAGAAAATTGCGAAAAAGAGTTTGCACAAGGCACACAAAGAGAAGAGGAAGATGGAAAGAGGTGAAGTGTTGGTGAGATTCTCTTATAAATCAGTGGTGAGATTACAGAATTTTTGGAGGCGTGGAATATTTCCAGCAGCAACGGAGCATGATAGCAAACTGTAGCATCAATAGTAAACATGAGGTTTTGGTGTCAGATGAAGAAACACAGAGCTCAATTTCTACAACCAGAGGAGAAGGAAATGGAAACTGAATACAATGCAGACTATGCCTCTCATTAATGTTTGTCTGCTAATGTATAGGTTGTGAAATGCCACTTTTCTTCAGCGGTAGGGGATGTTGTGCTCTAGTTGTTGGACAGCAGAACCACTTTTTCATTTTCTTCTCAATCTTATTCGGGAATGAAAAACCATCACCATCACACTTTCTGTGCGATAACAACCAGTTTCAAAGAAGGTCCACACATGCTGTACATTCACCAAGGGCAAAATGTCTCCAATCACAAAATGAATGAAAGAATGCAGACACGGTCACAATCAGGTATAGAATAAATACACACAATAGCAAAACCCTCCCTGCATACATTTGTGGCTGGAGACACAGCAAACTGAAATTCCCTTTAAAAAATGGTAGTCAACGATGGTCAACGTTTCAACTTTTGGCTTGCAGTGCATTTCGTCTACAAATGTCCATGGGGGTGCACGTAGTAGGGTTAAAAAAAGCATCTAAAAGCTGAGGTAGGCAAAACCTGTGCAAGCCTATGCAAAACCCTCCGCCTTTTTCTGCTGCCTCGTATCACTCCGCTAAGCCCCTCCCATCAAACCCACAAATTCAACAGGCAGCAGAAGCATCACTTGCCCGGCCAAACCTCATGCCCGGTCCCTCTTGCCGCGACTTGTCTTCTCAAAGACGCCCCTCCAGCACTTCGCGGCTGCAGGGCAGAGTGCCCCAGGCTTCCAGAGGCAGCTGTGACGCCATTTAACAGTGGGATGAGAGGCTAGTACACCACACACACACACACGCCACTGTCCCCCGTCATGGCAATGAACATAATGAGCCCGAAGCCCCGTGTGGAGCCGGTGATGTAGGCAAAGGAGGTTTTGGAAATGTATCACAATTTGCAGGATGTTCTGCAGGATTACGTGCATCTGCATTTATAGAACAGCCAATAGGAACGTGTGATTGGCCAAATTACCCCGTCATGGACTAGATTTCACTAAAGCCTGAAAACAGAGCCAAGAAGACGTTTTCTCATAGACCATTTTTGCCCAATGATGCAAGAAAATAAATATGGTCTACCCCAGTTTTCAACAAGTTAAATAACCTAGACTGAATCTGAAGTCACATCCTTAGCTGTATGCACAAGGGCAGGCCTGCCAGGACACCTTGACAGTGATCCAGCTTCAAGTGAAGTAGTGTTGTTCTATTCTGTTCTATCCTTCCAAGTTCAAAATAATAATACAGTTAACTGAACATTTTACCTGTGAAAAAGTATCTAAAAGTGAGCTTTAGTCTTGGCTATTTTTAATCCAGCAATATGACTGGATTCCATGCAGGTGCACGGTACTATGCTTTATAATTGGCAGCAGCATTATTATTACTGGTATTATTATGACAAACCGGAGCTTCAGCGGAGAGTTGGAGTATTCCCAATGGTCTAAATTCATGCTGCCTGAGATTTACTTTTTCACTCTGGCAAGACTAAAATGCTGGAGGCAACTGGAAATTGGGGGTTACCTTTGGGCGAGAAAATCGTTGCCAGCAGCTTTGATTGAAAAATGTAGGTCTTAAATAGCATACCTCGGTGAAGCCCCCTCATCTTTGGAAGTCATTACTTCGAAAGGCAGGCAGCATTATGCTGATGATGGTGAAATGATAATTACAGCTGGAGATGGATTGAGTCAATATAAGTGTAATTAATTTTTAAGTGTGAGGTTTATTAGTACAGAGGCAATCAGGCTCCTAATGAGGGCCTGATATAACTTCTTAAACAGTGGAGCCAGTCAAATTAATAGCTCTAATAGCTTCTGGCATGGTACTGTGCTTTTATTTATTGCACTTATGCATTTGTTTGTATATTTAACACTTTTTCCCCCAGACACCAGGGTGATAATTTACACAGATAAATTGTGTTTCTTTGAATTAATAAACCAAAGGCACATACATTACGCATGCACACACACACACACACACACCCTATGTATGTGACTATAAATTGATTTTTCAGCCCATTAAGGCTCATCTTTCAAGTCATGTCAATTATGCTTAAACATATTCAAGTAATTTCTCTTTAATGAACTTGCTCAATTAAGTCTGCCCTCTTTTTGGTTTAATCCTCCTCGCTTTGAGCACCGACTACCTACTCATTCTCACCGCCTCTCCCTACACTCCATACACTTTTGTTTTGTGGAGTACATTCCTCTGCCAGCTCTCCTCTCAACCTGCCCCTTCTCTTATATGTGCAGTCATTTGCAATGCCCGCCTGCTTCCACAAAAAGCTAAGCGAGATAGCTGCTTGCACACATGTACACACACACACACACACGTAATATTTTCAAATAACTGCAAAATAGACAAGTGAAATATCTCCTCATGAATGATTCAGGTAGCTTTGTAAGCGATCAATAAAATCTGTCATCTAACCAAATTTAATCTAAATCTGACTGGTGGTGGAACAATTATGGCTCTTCCTGGCTGGTAGAGCTTTATTTGTGGACTTGGTGGCTTTTAGTCCTGACATGTTTTCCAGATAAGTGACCTGTAGTGTTGGGGCAAGTAATGAATAGCCCTCTGTCAGTAGCAAAGGCAAAAATAGCATGACATTATACTGGAGCTGTGGAGTCTGGATCTATGGGGTCTGGCCGTGTGGATGCTGACCGCTTGTGGACTGCCCCATCTATTTGCAACAACACACAACATTTCACTGTGGCCCCTTCTGGTATGAGCAGGCACTTGTTGGAGGTAGGAGGTGTAAAGTAGGTGTGGATGGATGGTCAAGTGTATAACTTTGACAATGGAGACTAGTTTACAGTTTACATTTGCTGTCCTCAGTCATCTTTGTCAAGAGGCGGATCCAGTTGCAGCAGCCCTGCGTAGGTACATGAGGGAGACGTTTGCCCTCAGGATTTCTGCCAGGCAGACAGCCCTGAAGGCAATCTTCTCCCATGTGACACTCGCAGGTCTGATGTATGTCAACGTTTTGCAGAAGTCAAGTGTCACCACATGCACTGCACAGATTACTGATAGGGTTACATGCAACTTCAACAGTTTAGGGACATTATTGAACATATACCAATTGGTTTAAACAAGATTCCCAGTGTAAACCAATTTATTTTCATTGTGATTTAAAAAATGGCCACCTGGAACCCTATTGCAGGCCAGATTTGGCCCATGTGCCATAAGTTGAATATCACTGTTAACTGACTAATTAACGTGAACTAAGTAGTTTTAACAGCTTATACTTAACCAGTCATGTGGATTGTTTTGGAAGGCACTGACAAATGATCAGTGTTGCATGGTGCCATGGCAACACTTATAAAATACATACTACAAGAGAAAATGTGAGGCAGCAAACCCATGCATGCTAGGATATTATCATATGGCTCAACAGTAGCTCAGGTGGTGGAGCAGGTCATGCAGATCTCCTCCCGAGGTTAGCTCCTTGCGTGGCAGCTCCGCCACAATCAGTGTTTGAGTGTGTGTGCGTGGGTGAATGTGAAGTTCTTGCAACGTTCTCAGGATAAATGTGCTAAATAAAAGCAGTCCACTTACCTTGGAGCCAGGCCTGAGCATCCACAATAAAATCTGTGACATCCTTGTGCTGTACAACCGAGCTATTAGAATAAATCCAATGAAATAAAAAGTAGAAGCATTAGATGACAGAAGCTTGAGAATACCTCCAAGAAACAAAACAAAATCGGCCTAATTTTTCAAACAAAACTATGTTTTTCAGTTGCTCTATGCCAACATTGCTTGCACATAACAAATACAAATATTTGTGAGAGAGAAAAAGAGACACCTTTCCATCAAACTTTGACAGGTTGACCTTTGGTGACCCTTTATAACACACTCAACTGTAGCAGTGCCAACAGCATGAAACCGACAGGCGTCCTCCTCATACGATTCTGTGTAGTAACTGAGAACAATGTCATGTTAAGTACTGATAACAGACTGTGAGCCCCCCCACACACACACCCTCTCTCTCTCTCTCTCTCTCTCTCTCTCTCACTCTCTCTCACTCTCTCTCTCACTCTCTCTCTCTCACTCTCTCTCTCTCACTCTCTCTCACTCTCTCTGCTCTTTACTTGGGTCATCGCATCCCTTCTCCCTCCCTCTGTGACTCTCTTCTTTTTGGTTTCACAGCCTCTGGCCTATATGCTCTTCTCGTCCCTGAAAAATCTTAAAACTGGTCCTGTCTCTTTCTCTCACACACAGACACACAGACACAGTACTGGTATAAATGTAAACTGCATCGCAGTCTTAGGGTTAAATATGTTGAAACCATGGGAGTGGACAGTGTGTAAACTTTTCTCAGAGAAAAAAATATTATAATTCTTCATTTTCAATATTTCAATACTCAAACCTCTAAATACTATGTATTTGACTCTTTCATACGTTGAAAGTAAACTTCCTGATGCATCGGAGGTGTAGAACAAGTAGTGACAGAGCATCCACAATGCTCGGTGTGATCAGAACTGCAACCTTTCTGCCCCTTTTTTCATGAGTTTGATTCGGCTGAAAGAGTTGCAGAGCCTCTGTTCAGTCTTTGACAAACCCATGGCAACATCTTCATGGAGCTTTGTGTTGTCTCTTTCATGAAAACCTTTGGGGCTAATTTTTTAAACCTCCCCAGCACTTCAACCCTCCGATTGAACACAATGATTTGTGCAAGTCTTCTATAGACTCTATTTACTAATTAGGGGACTTCTGAAGGCAGTTGGTTGCATGGATTTTATATAGGTGTAAAGGTATGGGGCACCGAATGTAAAAGTTCAGTTACAGTTCTTTTGCTGATTTATTTTGAACATTTAGCTCACTTTCCTCACATTTGAGACAGAAAACTTGCAAAAAGGTTAAATCTAAATCTAAATGTTATATCTAAATCTAAATGTTAAATCTGAATCTAAATGTTATATCTAAATCTAAATGTTAAATATATATCTAAATGTTAAATATATATCTAAATGTTATATCTAAATCTAAATGTTAAATGTATATTTAAATGTTAAATCTAAATCTAAATGTTAAATATATATCTAAATGTTAAATCTAAATCTAAATGTTAAATCTAAATCTAAATATAAATGTCTCGCTGTTTGTAAAGCTAAATATTTAGAAAATATGCAAATAGACCATGCCTCTCGCCGTTGGCTCGCCTCAAACACCGCGCTTAGCCCCGCCCACACCACTGTCCGGATGCATTAAGAAGTTAAAATGACAGCTATTTAACTTAGCGTTAATGGTGCGGACGGTAGCAGTGGAACGGCACGCACAGCAGCGATTACCGCACGTTCAATGTCTTCTAATTGCAGAGAAGCGGCCATGTCAAGGTTGCTGCTTCACAGCTGTCCCCAAACACCGCGCTCAGCCCCGCCCACACCAGTCCGTGGATCAGTGGGAGAAAGCAGCCAACGGCGAGAGGCGTGGTCTATTTGCATATTTTCTAAATATTTAGCTTTACAAACGGCGAGACATTTAGATTTAGATTTAGATTTAACATTTAGATTTAGATTTAACATTTAGATATAGATATAACATTTAGATATAGATTTAACATTTAGATTTAGATTTAACCTTTTTACAAGTTTTCTGTCTCAAATGTGAGGAAAGTGAGCTAAATGTGAGGAAAGTGAGCTAAATGTTAAAAATAAATAAGCAAAAAAAACTGTAACTGAACTTTTACATTCGGCGCCCCATACATGTTAGCCTTGCCATTATACAATTATTATTAGACTCTTAGTCTTGTTTAATCTGACTTTTGTGAGTCTCCCAACTTTATGAACGTGCAAAAGTAAATAGCTGGGGTACCCCTTTAAACTGCCAGATATCAACTATCAGGAGGTCTCACTTTTGAAGTTTGGCACATTCAGCTGTCCAATCCTGTTGCAGCTCAGAGATGATCTTCTGCGACGTGTCTTCCTCCCTCAGTGTCCACAGGTCCTCTGCTGCTAGCGGGGCGCGGTATCCTTTAACAACAAGCCTGAGGAGGGAGCGATGATTCACAGATAATCGTCAACAAAACACACAAATGCTTGTAAACAAGTACAAACTGTTGCTATAGTGAGTCAGCCGAAGCCTAAAAATTAAGGGGTTTTGAAGAACCATCTTACCCAGTGAACCACCAGAAGAGAATCTTTGACAAGAAAGAGGCATCTTTCACAGGACAGGGATTCTGCAACAGATTAAAGACCAGACTCAGGGTTGTTTTCGCAGTAAGTCTCTCAACGCTTAAAAAGTCTTTCGAGATATACACAGCTTCACAGAGGCCGTCCATTGATGGTTGAATAGTGCACTTGTGAGGAGTGTGTTGGAGTGAGTTTAGGAACAGCACTGTACAGTCAGGTGGTCCATTGTAGGGAGCAGAGGCCATGAACTCCCACAGGACAGAATAAATAGAGTTCAGTGTTCGCACACGGTGAAGATGACGTTTTGAGGTCTAGGGCAGACAGTGCGGAAATGTGTCATCACAAGATGTCCTGCTAGCGGATGCACACACACACACACACACACACACACCTACACAAGCACACACAGAAAGTTTGTCCTCTCGTGCATTCTTTGTGGCATCTCCCCACCCTGCCACCCCCTCACCAGGGTGTTTGCTCTTTTCATTACCAGCCCTCTTGCACTTCATCCCCTCACTTCCTCTCTTCCTGTGAGTAACTCTAACCAGAGCGTGGGTCGGAGAGGAGGAGGAGGAGGAAGAAGATGAGGACACACCAAGGAGTGAGCAATGGGTGTGTCCCCCACGCCAGACTGTGGCGTCTGCACCCTCAGCCTCCTCACTGGCCAAGAGCTAGTTAGGGTCTTTTCCAACTATTTTGATTGTTTCTCACCGGGGAAATATTACATCACAATGTCTGTTTGATTGATTAGAAACTCATTTTCATTCACCTGTCAGCCTGACTTCATATTCTGGGCTTGAGAAATGTTGTCAGGCTCATGTTTGATGAGCTAATGAGATGTGCATTAGGTAATGCCTGTGCTGTTGCGTGGTCACAGGCTCTAAGCATGTTGTTATCCAACGCTGAAGCGAGTGAGTCGCGTTGATGGTGTGCAGCAGAACAACGACAAACACGCACAAACACACACACACACACTTTTTCACACAGCCTTCATAGGAAGTCAAGTGAGAGTGGGAAAGGAAAGAGGGAGGGAGGTGAATCACATCATTTCCTCCAAAAGGCAAAAGTGTCTTAACAACACAAGTTGAAAACCACAAGATAGCTGCTCAGGCATTTTCTTTCCTGGGTATTGGATCATAGTGGATGTTTATGACGGAAGTGGGATGCATTCTCCTCTGCATACCTTTTCCAAGACGGTATTTCCCACTGGAGGCTGGTCAGCAAAACAGCACAGGAAGAGCTGGGCCAGTTGGATTGTGAAGTAGGAGAAGAAGGCGAGGTATCGCACAATATCAGAGGCAATGCCCTGCGGAATGAGAAAACACAGATTAGGGCGGCTGCCTCAGGGCTGAAAATAAAAGAATCTTTTAGGTAGAATTCCTTCAGTTTGTTTGTTTTGAGCTATTCCAGACGAGTTGCACACGCTTATTTTTTAGCAGGGACACAATCAATTGGCTTTGTGGCCAAGCGCATGCCACAGAACAATAACATTGTTCTTATATCGAGACGTGCGGTTTTCAACAGGACCAAAATGTGTTTTAGTTGTTTCATCGCTTAACGTTACTTAACAAATCACACAGCACAAGCTATACAGCATCATTTATCTGCACTGTGGCTTTGAGTTTTGTTTCACTAAAATATTCATTACATGGCTTTTCCCATGCTTGCGCATTGTATTGCGGAAGATCACAGACACAGTAAAGACTGTTTTAGACCTTTAAGCTAAATCAGGGTGAAAACCCAAAGTATTTAATGGCGTACTTTATATAAATGAAATGATAGTTAAAGCTGCCTCTCAGTCACGCTAAGAGCCTGTATCTGTAAATAGGGAGATTGTGGTTTTACAAACCAGCACCCTTACTTTCAATCAAGGGAGCAGCTGGGATATTAACCACTCAGAGACTTTTGTGAAATGGAGTACTCGCATGTTATTCTTGATGTACAGAAATTGTGGGTTTTGGCAGAGGCTTTGGGTCAGTGCCACAGCCAGTCTGTTGTGCAGAAGTATGGCTAGGCATGAGAGTTAGATCCATGGTAAACAGTAAAATGATTTTCTCTGATAAAGTGTGGTGCTGTGCCCAGAAATGAGATATGACGGGGCCAAATGGATCCGGTCACACAGTGGAAAACAGGTTGAGGATGGTCAGAGAGTGGGTGGGAAAAATCTAGGTCAAGTGACTAAGAATGGCCAAGGGTCCACAAACATGAACTGTGTCAACCCGAGCCACCAACACTGCAATGTGAATTAGACACTTTCTTTATAAATATTTAGAAAATGTGTCAGTACAATATTGTACATGTGAGCTGACCCAGGGAAACTGCTGAGCTTTGTTCATTTACCTCTTTTAGAGCCATCACAAGAAATGAAGACTTTTTCACGTAGCTTAGCACAAAGACAGGAAACAGGGGGAAACAGTTAGCATGGATCTGTCCAAAAGTAGCAACATTGGCCTACCAGCACCTCTAAAGCTCACTAATTAGCACATTATATCTTGTTAGTTTAATTCGCACGAATAAAAGTGGAAAAACAAATGCACTTGGCCATAAATAGACAGACACATAACCCGACGTAAAAACCACAAAGTTGTTTTTGCACGTTATTTTCTGTGTGGATTGAACAAACAATGTATGATGGGTATTTGTGAGCTTTAGAGGTGCTGGCAGGCGAATTTTGTTACCTTTGGACAGCTTCAAGTCTTTTTTTAAGTTAAGCTAATTCGCTTATTACAGCGATACCTTCATATTTACTTTACACGTACTATCGTGAGAGTGGTCTCATGCTTTTCATTAAACTCTCAACAAGAAAGTGAAAATAAGCGTATTTCACACAAATGATGACCTGTTTCTTCAATGGGAGTTATATCATTAGCTTTTGAGAAAAAAAAGCTAGGCTAAAAAGAAGCTAAGCTAAGCTTCGAAATGATCTACCTAATGTATAACGTGTGCCGTTAACTCCCATGACCAAGCAAAAGACACTGAATGGTGGTAAAACTGGCATGAAGATATACGATGCGGCGGAGAAATATGGGTGGTCACATGTGTATCCTATGTGCACACATGTGGCTGTATGAAATTAAAACATCTGTGTCTAAATTATAAATGGCCTGGCATTATGTGCGGATGCATAGATTTCCATCTGGCTGTTTACAGCAGTGTAGGCCCATAAACACAGCGCTGACGTTCCTCTGGTCTGACCCTGGGCTGCCATGCTTCACCAGCATTTATCCCAGGGCCATCATTACTCTCTCCCAAGCAGTGTGGGAATGTCACACCGAGGACGATAAAACAGAAATATGGATGTGTGTGAGTGTGTTTGTGTGTTTTTATAGAAATGCAAATGCGACTGCCCCATGGCTGCGTGTGCTTAAATAGAAACTTACCCCATACAACAATGATTGCAGTGTCTGACAGAAGACACAGGAAGAAAGGGAAAACGTAAACACATACAGGCTTGACCAGAATTGGCAGTGTCATCCTCCAACACTTGGTTAACTTTAGGCTACCTTGGTTGAAATTGGAGGATGAAATAGAAACTCTTTGCTGACACAGGATATATCTCAAACTGTGCCGCTGGAGTCTTGTGTCTAGACTCTGGGCAGGATTAGTCCTGATTAGATATCCCTGCACAGTGTTTTGAAACTGCAGGTTCACCGAGTTCAAACCTGACAAACGCATTCAGTTTGGCTCTGATTTATTCCTTATTTTCAAGATAGAGAGTATTACTGAGACCTTTTTGGAAACTTGGAATATACAGCGTCACATGTTAATACATACAGTAGGACATGGCGATGATATTTCTATTAAATGGTATGTTACAGTATATATATACATACCTCATGCATGGCCAGTTGGATCTTAGCTCTGAGAGGCACCAGGGAACAGACGACAGCCAAGACCCAGAACAGGAAGAGGAATACAGAGGAACGACAGCCTCTTACTCTTTCCAGCTGCATGATGCATAAGGCCAAGATCTAGAAGGAGACCCACAGAGAGACAGAAAGACTTCATTTAAGAAATCACATGTGCGGCTCTTAAAGTACAGGAGAGCCAACTCAAATCTGCGATGCCACGTTCATGAACGGCATGGAGAGACTCCACTGACAACAAGGACAGGAAAGCGTGATTTAAGTATGAACCGACTTTCTGAACTCAAATAAATATTATTTACATACAAATTAGCTACATGGTATAGTTACTATCATTTCAAATTAAACCAAACTATTTTCTTTTTGTGGTGAACTTTTAGTGAAGATGGAGAAAAACGTCTTTCCAAGCTGCTACTGCACTTTAACTCAGCTGAAGAAAATAAAGCACTATCTCTCCCGTATTAGCTGCTGATGTCACTGCCAATGTTGTCAACATAGAGGGTATAATAAGATTTAGTCTGAGCTAATGCAGCCGGAGGTGGTTTAGAGAAGGAACTTGGGTCCCTGTGATTTCCCTGGCCGCAGGCGCACATGTGATCTGGCTGTTTTCCGCCTATAAAAGATGACACATGTATACTGTGCTGCATGGCCTGCACACATTGCTTAATGTTATTATGCCATTTCCTTAAAAGAAACAAAACAAAACTCTATACTGTGGTATTTTCTCAAAAATAGGACTGATTCAGTGTGCGGACACGGCTATCTGTCTGTCCTCAGAGTAGTCACGCATCTGCAGTTGAACCAGTATAATTGGTCCGTCTCTGAGCAGTTGGCCAAGTGAGATGTCACTTTGTCATGCCAGCTCATCACCAAGTGGGGGGAAAGCGGGTTTAGGTTTGAGAACCACACTGGTTACATTGGGATGAGCCACAGCACTGTTATAAACTAGAGGTCTGGTAATTATATACGTTTTTCCCATCAACAATCTGATAGACTTTACTGGCATACGTGTACAGATATCTGTGTGGTGGCCAAGAGGGGGAACATCATAAACAACATCCAGGGATCTGCTGTGGTGACACACTGGTTATTTATTCTTTGGTTCATTCATTTTCCCTACACACGTGATGCTTGCCAGTCTATTGATGGATGAATACGGACAGACAGCCACTTTCAATCATACCTATGGTGAATTTAGAGTCTCCAGTCCACCTGACTTGAATATTTTTGTGATGCTGGAGCCAAAGGCACACCTATAGATGGGATGCGAACACAGGGACAACATGCAAACTCCAAGCACATGAACCCTAAAAGGGATTACAAGTCCTCTAATTAGTGACTTTCTACTTGACTTGTTTTCAACACAAGCTGCATTCATTGATTTTTTTTTTGTCGCAAACAAAAGAGTCATAAACTCATGAGGTTGAGGCTGAGTCAGCCCCAATCCAAACCTTAATGTAAGTGAGCAAAATGTACAGCTGGGTCAGCATCTGATGGCAATCACCTTCCTATTCCTAGCCTTCTGCTCTGACTTGCCATATTGCTGCAAACCATCAGCCCACCTGACAGTGGGTTGAACAAAGTCCATCACTAAGCCCCGAATGAAAACCCTTATAATTACATGGGAAGTGTGCAGTGCCGGAGAAGGAATAGGAGTTTTACATCATGGCTGATTTTACTCAGTGTCGTGTGTGTACTTTTGATCAATAGTGACCACGATTCCTTCGTGGGCTGAGTCTTCCCGTGCGTTAACTCGAGTTGAAGGGCAACAAAACAAGCTGGTCAGAGCAACAGGAACACAGTGTTCCAGGCCTGCACCCAGGGAGCGGGTGGTGGTGGGTGGCTACAATCAGCATCGAGAAAATGATATCCTTTAATAAAGATAGGTCTGGCAAATACATGAAAAGATTGCTGACAAGCTCTTAATATGATTTAGTAGCTGTTTGTTGTCTGTCCCTGCAGTGTGATAAACGATATCCTCAAAATAAATCAACTTTTTTGAAACATATCCCCTCGATACAAGAGACGTCTCAGTGTATTTTTTACCCAAACACGTGCTGGTATTTACTCAGGAGTCTGAAAAGACCACATGCGGGAAAGGCTGTCTGACTTGGAGAGAGTGAGACTGTGCAGGACCTGTATAAGGCTGCAGAGAGAGGAGGCTTTGTGAGTACAGCTATATGACGAGTCAGCTTTATAGAGACTCACTGGGGTACAGAAACCCTTCCTATCTGGACTCAGCACCCTTGTACTGCATTGTAACTCTTAAATCACTCATGCAGAGGATAAACAGCATTTTAAGCTTGCCATGCCACCCATGTTGTGAGCTGCACCCCTGGTCTGTTTGCTCCTACTCAGTATATCATTTAAAATCTGCCGAAAATGAGTGGGATCAATGTTCTGAGTAACATTCTGTGCTGTTTCCATCAACACAAGCCACTGAAAACCCTTCTCTGATTGCACACCAGCCCTTATCTTCCATAAATAATGTTCTGTTGCCCATCCTTCATGCCACCCTGATCCGGGCATCGTAGTTTGATCCAAGAGAGGGAGGGGGAAGAGACAAACAGCATTTGTAAAGATTAAAGATTTCATCTAGACTTGCATACATCTGCACAAGTCTTGCACTGATTTGGATCTAAACATCTGAGTTGTTTCTCTTCCGGCCTGAGCAAACCAGTGTGCATAGTATGGCTTTGGCTTATGGGTTTTGTTTATTTGTTTATCATTTGTTCTTATTCCGAGGTCAATTGGATGAATGTATTGTCCTTTTCTTCCGTTCTGCAATTAAACACGTTGCACCTTAAATACAGTTTTGGTCCGAAAAATGGCGCTCAAAGAAGGAACTGGCGTCAGAACGTCCAGTCCAGCAGCACACCTGTAGACTGTAAAGACTGAACCTTCCTATGTAATTAGGTTTAACATAGGCTACAATTGTATATCATCACCTTTGTATCTGGCAGCTTTGTGTTTTTTAAAGATGAACCAAAATGCTGGAAGAGATTCATATGAGCTTGATTTAAAGCGCATGATTAGTCAAGGCACTGCCACTGCTGAACAGCTCATTTGCATGCAAGTACATGAGTGGACGAGCATCAACAATAAACTTTGATACATTTCATGTGCATTTCTTTCCTCTGATGTATGGTCTCTCACTTGCAAAGCACCTACCAATCACAATTTTCAATGTGTAATAACTTTACACATTGATTCCACATAACTGATGTCATTACATATTCTCTGCACACTGATAAGTGATGGTCAAATACAGGCTGTGTTTGCAGGGAACTGTAATATTTGCACTGCCTGCAGCACTATAAATCTATCTCTGGTTGTTCATCTTTGCA
Organism: Gadopsis marmoratus; assembly: GCA_036023855.1. Classification (NCBI taxonomy): domain Eukaryota; kingdom Metazoa; phylum Chordata; class Actinopteri; order Centrarchiformes; family Percichthyidae; genus Gadopsis; species Gadopsis marmoratus. The sequence continues at coordinate 1,391 of JAVQJF010026614.1, read as the reverse complement.
CGTCAGTGCCTGGCCAACTTATAGTACATATATTCGGTCATTTGTTTGCACTTTGACATGTGAGCCAGCAGTACACAGGCTGAAATATTCCCAAAACCTCTCTGTTACCCAGGGCAACACAGGAGGAATGTCAGATGTGCGAACTGAACTACAAATCCTTAGAGGAGGGGTGGCCTGGACGAACCCTGAGCCCCCCCTTAGTTATGCTGCTATAGGCCTAGACTGCCGGGAGACATTCCATGATGCACTGAGCGCTCTCATTCTCACACTCTGACTCTCTCTCTAAAGCTAAGACTTCTGTGTCTCGTCTATTCGCATTGTACGCTTGTGTTGCAAGTTGATGAATCGTTACTGTGATGGCCACATCTGCAGCCACACAACTGGCTTAAGCAACGGTAACCCCATGCCCGGTTACACATTAGTTACATTTGACACATTTGTGGTTAATTTGTGGTTACACAGACATAAACAATAACACAGCGCTTTAGGTCATAATACTCATGGTTTATTTTCATTTGTTGATATTACATTAGTTTTATTTGTAGCACGCACATTTAGCTTTTGTGTGTTAATGTTAAATTATATTGTTGTTTTAATTCTCTTGTTTTACCGGTGCTGGGGGTATCCGTGCTTCCGCTGCTGGAGCCATCTGATGGGAGCAAACAAAACATGGTATCCAGGAAATGAGGGCCTTATGAAAAGGAGTTCCTAATTAGGACAGATCCAGTCCTGCCATCCCAGGGGGGAGAATGGATGGATTTTAAATTGTTATCTGGGGAATATAAGTTAACTGGCACTAGTAATTTGATTTCTTTTGTGTTTAGTAGAATGTTTGTTTAAGTTTAAGGGCTGGCCAGACTGTTAGTTTTTTTTTGTTAATTAGTGTGTTAAATGTTTTATGTAATTCCCCTTTTGTGTGTAAAACTGTTTTGATCATGGGGATCATGTTCCCCAGTGTTCTTTGGTTGTTAGGTCAGTTATGTTTGTTTGGTCAGTTAAGTTGTCAACTGTTTAGCTGAGTATTCATGTGTTCTGTTTAGGTTGACCTATTTTATGGGCCCAGAACTATTGTTTATTTTTGTAAATTAATTAAATAATTGTTTGGGTGAATTAAAAACCCTGTTGTTGCCCCACTAGAGCTCTATATATCTTTTGTCTCTCTCTCTCTCTACCCAACCGGTCGAGGCAGATGACCGCCCACCCAGAGCCGGTTCTGCTCGAGGTTTCTGCCTGTTTAAAAGGCAGTTTTTCCTTGCCGCTGTCGCCTAGTGCTTGCTCATGGTGGAATTGTTGGGTCTATACATATAGAGTTGGTCTAGACTTGCTCTATAACAAGTGCTATGAGATAACTCTGTTATGATGGAGCGCTATATAAATAAAATTGAATTGAA
>JAVQJF010026596.1:0-23510 GCA_036023855.1 Gadopsis marmoratus | reverse complement strand
ATGCATGTCATAATTGAATGTTGTGCAACGGTGGAAAGATTATTTAAATAATTTTGAGAAAGTTAAAAGGGTTGTTGCTCCTGATAACTGTGGTCCTGAAGTTGAGTGTGTTATGTTTGTATTGTTAACACGAAAATATATACTGACGAGAGCTGCGTGCGTGTTTCATCTTTTCCCGTCACTCTCCCCCTGTTTAATGGTACAACACATGCACGGCTGTGACATTTCTTATATGACATCTCAACCCACTGGGCCCATGTCTTCTCTTTACTGCTGGAATTCTCTGTTATGTTCAGGACTTGCTAAGCTGCAAGTCAAAAGTTTTTTTTTTTTTTTTTTAAATGACTTAATCTTAATCTTCCATTTACCTTGAAATTGGTCGCTGCTACATAATCTAGGCTAAAAATAAACGTTATGGTATTTTATATTGTGACACCGTATCGGTCAGTCTGGGCTGTTTATGCGCCAGGAAACACAAATATCTTCTTGCCAGTGTGAACCTTTTGCACCTTTATTTTCAAGGCAACACGCCCAACCGGAAGCCGTCCACGTTTCCTCTCCGCCCCGCGGCTCGCTGCTCTCTCAAGAGGTCCGAACCGCCCAGAACGAGACGATAAAGAAATAAAACACGGCGATGCCCGGTGGTCTCACTTGACGGCGAGGGACAGTCGCCACCCTGTTGCGCTGAATATGCCGGCGAGGAGCCACGTTAAAGGCCCGGGCTCGACCGCCGGAGCTGGGCGACGGTTTTGTTGACGAGCGCGCAGCCGGAGAGCGGAAGTCGTTCGGCCACAGCGAGAGACATCCGGCCAGTGTTCACTTACCGCCCGCGGTGTGGAGACCAGACCTCCTCGGTGTTTGCGTCGGCGGGTCAAACGGCAGACAGGTAGGGTGGAAGCCGTGTAGCCGTGTAATGACGTGGCGTTGACACGTCATTACACGTCATTAGCAGTCGTGTCGAGTAGTTGGCTAACTGAGTTAGCCGGCAGGAGGAGTCGGCGTCTAACTTTGCGTGGACGTTGTTGTTGTTGTCGTTGTTGTCGTCTGTTACGCGTCTGAAGTTCTGCTCGCAAACCGCGACGAGTGCAGATGATTCCGGTCTCGTTCGTGCAGTTCGGGAGCGGCGGTTAAAAGAACCGCGGCACCGCGTTAGATTGGCTTTCTGTCGGCTAACCTGCGTAAACGGATCCCGCTAATTTAGCAGGCGTGCTAAATATAAACAGAGGCGTGCTGAAGTGTTGCCCCTGCGTGGCCTTTAAACCGGGCGACGCATCACTCATTTAGGTCACAAGCCGGAGCTGAGACCGCCGGACGCCTTTGCACTGTAAGTAATATTTCGCCTGGCAAAAAACCAAAACAACTTGTGAGCAAGAAGGACAGGATCCTGACTCCACATGACACAGTGTGAATATACTATGTGCATCATTCCTGTCAGTTATGGGGTGCACTGAAAAATGCATATTTTCTAATCTTCTCTGCACAGAAATATTGTGAGGAAACAGAACAAGGCAGCACAGTTGCTGCTATTTTTTACCCCCCCCCCCCCACCCTCCCTTTCCCACCCTTTTGTATTTATATTCATACTTTATCTTTCTCATAATAGTTCAAATGACTGTTCGCCTACTGCTCCCACTCACGCAGAGGGGGGGTTGGGGGGCTCTGGCTCTTCACCAACGATCTGCTGGAACAAACATTATTGTGACAGATAAGTTAACTGTGTCTTGCGGAATATTTGTGGTTTCCCTTAAAAGGGCCGAGCTCTCCGTTGAACATGAACAGAAACATGGCGCAGCAGCGACGCCAGAGGAAACGCCCCGATTGAACTCTGATATAATGTAGAACATTAAAATGACCGTCTATCCCCTTTACACCCACCAGGCGCTATGAGCAGTGAGCTGAACGTGCCTATGGGTTCCCCGGCCCCGGGGGTCTCGGAGCGGGCTCAGGACGGCGAGGGGATGGACTACAGGGACTGGGTGCGACGCAGTTACCTGGAGCTGGTCAGCTCCAACCACCACTCGGTGCAGGCCCTGTCCTGGAGGAAGCTGTACCTGAGCCGGGCCAAGCTGAAGGCCTCCAGCAGGACCTCTGCACTGCTCTCTGGCTTCGCAATGGTCAGTCATCTTCCCTCTGTGACCGGCTTTCAGTGCAACACAGCCTCTTGTTTTTCATGTTCTCGTCCCGTGAAAAGGTTGTAGTTTCTTTCCAGGCAGCTCACGGTTTCCGTTCATTTCGGTACCATGAAGCTTTCTTTGCATAGAAACCTGCATGTCTCACGGAAATACAGCTGTGGTTTTAAACCCAATACTAATGCTTATGGTTTGTGCGCTGGATTAAATTTTCTTCATTTACATGGATTTACGCAAACCATCAACCCTCCAACATCTGAGCATCTTTAAATGCACCGTCCAAAGAGTTTACAGTGTCAGGGTTTATACTGCTGCATCATAAATATACGGGACTCGCTGCATTTTCGCGTATGGTTTCATCATTTGCTAGTTGTTTCTGTCAGTTATGAAGCAAAAATGACAAACATTTACTTTGTACATGTGTCAAAGGTGGCCATGGTGGAGGTGGAGCTGGATTTGCAGTACAGTTACCCTCGCGTGCTCCTCGTCGCCTTCAGCGTGTGCACCACCGTGCTGGTGGCGGTGCACCTCTTCGCTCTGCTGATCAGCACCTGCATCCTGCCCAACGTGGAGGCCGTCAGCAACATCCACAACCTCAACTCCGTCAGTGAGTCACCCCACGAGCGTATGCACCACTACATCGAGCTGGCCTGGGGCTTCTCCACCGCCCTTGGCATCCTGCTGTTTCTAGCAGAGGTGGTGCTCCTCTGCTGGATCAAGTTCCTGCCCGTGGACTCCAGCGTGTCCAAAAAGACGACCGCCTGCAGCACCACGACGGCCACGGCTGTGACGAAGCCTACGCCACCCCCGCCGCAGGACAGCGGCTGGCAGGCTGCGCTGGCCGCCACCATCATCATGGTCCCGGTCGGGGTGATTTTTTTGGTGTTCACCATTCACTTCTATCGCTCTCTGGTGCGGCACAAGACCGAGCGTCACCACCAGGAGATTGAGGAACTGCACAAGATTAAGGTGCAGCTAGATGGCCATGAGAGAGGCCTCCAGACTGTGTGACAACATGACAGCAGCTTTAAGGACCTGCCTTTGTATCCCATATTTATCAAGCCCCCTCCCTTCTCTGACGTTTGCTCCGGTCATCTTTAATGCCTTGCTTGGACTCGTAGGCGAGTGAGCTTGAAAGCTCCTCGCTTTGCGGCACAGACTGCTAATTTATTCTTTTAAAGGTATAGTTGCGTCGTAGGATTTGCGCAGTGACCACGTCTGCGTTTCAGATTTGTAACGTTTTGGTCAAAGATAATGTAAAAAGGTTTACAGGAAAAGGGCTATTGTGTTCCCTGTGCCATGTCTCCGTTTTCATGTTTTAGGGTTGGGTGACGAAAGCCCCACGTTGGCAAAATACCCGACTACCTCCGAGGCTAACAAATCTCTTATTGAATCTTTTATCTCCCCTGTCTCCTTGCTAGCAAAGAGCTGCCGTCACTTTCACCGGAAGAAATAGCAAATGCCACAGGGAGCTTAAGCTAATTAGGCTTTTGCGATAACGCCAAAATGTATCCTGACTTTCTGTTGCTCTATGCTGGTTTCTGTGCTCGGCCAAAGACTGTTTGCTTGGGAAAGAAGAACCAAGCTGATCGAATAAAAGAGACTGCAAGTAGCTTGCGAAAAGTCAGATGTGCCAAATGAAGATTTGCACCTTCTCAGCCAAAAAGAGCCGATTACAGATCTGATACTCTTGAGTTTTAGCTCTCTGCAAAAGTGTAGAGCGTTAAATGGATTCAATCAGAGACTTGAAAAGATTTTGGATTTACTACGCTGATTCAACATTTGATCAGGTTTAATAAGATCCTGTTAATCCCCCCCCCCAACCCAACCCAGTTGCATGGATTATGTGGTGACTGCAGGCCTGTCAGGCTCGCATATCACGTAAAACTCAGCTCGTCGTTTTAACCGTAGGGAGCTGAGTCATGCAACACGCTGCAAGGATCCTGGTGTATGTTTCACTCTGGTCTGACTGATTAGGGGCATTTCGACAACATGTACTGTATGTGAGTGTTTGGTGCAGCATGGTTTTAAAAAAAAAAAGTTGAAAAGTTCTGTTGCAAAGTCTTAGAAAACATTTTGCCGTGATTTACATGTCCAAACAAGTCTCAAACGTTTTGTCAAATAGCTTTGTTTTTTACAAAGACCACGGAGCCTGTGTAACAGGTGTGAAACCAGTCAATCCTGCATACTGATGCTGCTCAAAGTGCTTCAATATGAATGCGTTACTGTCCAAATATAGTTATGCCTTACAGAATTATTGCCTTTTTATTAACCGCTGTCTTGTTTAAGGTCACAGCGCTAGCTGTTTGCTGGGAACGCAGTTAAACATGACGTTTACATGGATAAAGTTTAAACGTGGAGTTGGACGAAGGCCCACAGGGCTGCAGAAAACGGTGACGGGTTTGAACGGAGGATGGAAATGAGAAGAGCCACAGAGTGCATGTTGTAGTCAGCATAACTGTGTGGCCTCCAGCTTGTGTACTAAATATCAGAAGTCTTTCAGTGTGTGAACTGAAAGAATCAACACACGCACCTCGTCACTTCCTTGGATGAGGTCGGAGTAAAAACGTACTATTATCACATTCCAAATAAGATGACTGACCAAAGTGTTGCTCAGTCGTTCGTTTCTTGCTTCTCAGAGGAGACAGAAGTGCACTTGTAGTTTTGTTGAACATCGAGTGAGTGTCGGACGGGTGTCTGGTCAGAGAAGATCTCGTTTTGTCTCATGTTTGTGGATTTATGCTTATTAAATGAATACTGCAGCGGTCATGGAGACCTGCGTTGGAAGATGACGCCTGTAACAGACATCCAAAAATAAAAAAATACAAATATTAAGTTCTCATTGTGTCTATAACTAGTCACGGCTATCCAAAAGCAGGATGGACGCGTTTGTAATAACAGACATAGCCTTTAAAGTGCAGCGAAATGGGGCCCCCTGCTGTCCACATGAGCTACAGCGAGGGTGTGAGGCACGGCGTCCTGGAAAACTGGACCAGTTTTCCAGCCATGGAAAATTTGAAAAAGTTGGGGCTCGTCACTGAATGTTGTGAAAATTCATATTTGCTGGTTCCAGCTTCTTAAATGTGAAGATTGGCTGATTTACTTCATCATGTATGACAGTAAATGAGTCTTTGGGTTTTGGGACAAAAGAAGCAATTTCAAGACGTCACTTTGGGCTCTGGGGAAGTTGTGGATTTTTTACAAAGTATTAATCGTCAAAATAATTGTTAGTTCCAGCCCAAATGAAAACCAAACAGATTGACCACAGATGAGGAAAATGAAGATCACCGAGTTTCAAACAAGTCAAATTTAATGTTTACAGAGTCCTGAACAACGGAAAACATGTGAGGGAAACTAATTTCAGTCTAGGAGACAAGGCAGCACATTTTATCAGTAACACAACTCCAATATTTGGCTTTGTACTGGATATGATTTGGGGGGGGAGATTTCTATCTGCGAAAATTACAAAATGAGAAGCCAGGACAACAGAAATTCAGAAACTCATCTCTTGTGCATCCAAACTGAAATGATGCACAACAATATTTTTCTGTCTGCCAGTACTTTTGTTTTTAGGCCAGCAGAGGGCAGTCATAAGAACCACAGCCTGGCTGCCAAAACCAAAATATTTTACAACCAGCAACATTTTACAACGGAAGAGAACCTCAGAATGATGCTGGTTACCTGCAAATGTGTCTCAGAATGGGCACAAACCTTAAACCAAATTTATTTTATTTTTTTAAATCTGGCATCTCCCCCACTGCTTTACATGCATGAGCTACAAACTGTACTACATCTTCAAGACCTTCAAAGCCACAATAAAACACATATGTACGGCCTCATCAACCATGTAGGTACAGGTAATACAGGCCGTTCTCCGTCTTTCTGGAACTGGGAATTCTAGGTTTTTTGTGTTTCATAAAATGTCAAAATAAATGCGCAAATTCAAAAAAAAAAAAAAAAAAATCTAAGATCAGTTAATTTGTAAGGTATAAAACATTTCAGAATCTTATTTATACGTTTTCTAAGAGAAAAAACAATCGCCTATGTCCAATTTCCCCCCCCAGTAGGTGGACTATTAGCTTTTAAGATAAAGCTTCAGAACAAAATGTTGCACAACTCAAGGACAAATAATAGAATTATTAACAGTTTGAGTCCCTCTTGGAGCCAAAAATTAAAAGCTGGAAAAAAACCCAAAAACAAACCCCACTGCTTTGAACACAAACTTCTGATGGTTAACAAAAAGTCATAGATTTCTCTTCTTGTTAATTACAGCTCAAGATTCCCGATGCCCTCGCTGCTAAAAAAGACAACCGTATAAGCTCATATAATAAACACGTGCTCCCGACAGATAAAACTTGAGTATAAATGTAGCGTTCAGGTTCAGCTGGTGCCCACTGGGGAATGTTCAACAAGACGAGGAGTGCTCGAGGTGACTGCATCATTTCATCCATGCAACTCTTAACTGGAAACTCAACATGTCCAGGGTTTCCCCAATCATTTTATAAAGAAAGGTTAAATTTGTTTGAGAGCAACAGTTCCATCCATGATTACAAACGATTTCTCTATATAAATTTTAAAAAATGTTTTGTTACTGCCATTCTGAAACGACGGCTTAGAAAACAAAATGGCTAACTCCTTCCTGCCCCTGCTTGGTCTTGCATTTGATTAACAAAATGACTGTTTGTGGGTGGGAGGCCTGTGAGGGATCACATCCCTGTTGCTGCACTAGTGACTCGCTATGCTTCAAGGTGCTTGTTGCATCGTCCAACAGCATCTGAGACACCCCTTTCGATGGAATTTGATAGGTGCTGCGTCCCACACTTTACTTTTTGTAACTTTCGGAATCCAACACCCAGAAATGAGTTAGCATTTATGCACTTCTGGTTCCCTCGTCGCAAAGTCAATGGCTTTCTTGAATGTTTTGACATGTTGTACAACCTTGTTTGAAGCATACCAAGACTTTTAGCAGCAAGTCGTTTGGGGAACTTTCTAAACTTGTAGAAAGAAAACTAGGCAAAATAAATAGAATTAATAAAACAGACGATGTGGCCATTTGTTGCCTCAAGGTAATGATATAATCAAGTTGAACCTAAACACGACTAGCGACCTTAGCCAGTCTGAAGTTCCAAAGTTAACAGTGCAGAAACCCTGTCGTCGATCGTGAAATTACACAAAACAAAAAGCAAACTTGAAATACAGCGGACACACTTTAAAAGATAAAAACAGAAAAGACGACAGTATTAGACATACTTCTCTGGTATATTGTTACTCTGAAAGTTTTAATAAAGTCAAACTGCTATGATTCGTGCAAAAACAGGAAATCTATTCATTGTGCAAACACATCCGACATCAAACTAATGCAACGGACAGACGTGGTGCGCGTCTGCGTGAACCGATAAAGGCAACAAAATAGAAAACGTAAAAGTCAGCATGCAGTCGATGGACTAGCGTCTCGCACAGTAAGGCAACTGAACATCTCGGTTGGCTTCCCTGCCTGAAAGCTCCACAAAGGTTACGGCTGAACGGACGTGTTCTCAAAACAGAACTCTGTGAACGAGCTTTCTGCGTTTTGGCAGTTTCTTCTTCATTTATCCGCCAACGCTGAACTCAGAGGCGGCTTTGTAGAATCCCTCCAAGGGCTACGGTTCAACATTTTCCCTTGTAGACCTCGCATGATACAAACAGCCGATAACGTATTGAGGAAGGATCCGGTTACTCAAACTATGGTTGTGTCGATCATCATGTACCACGTGAGCAGCTTTCGGCACTTTGAGGAGATTTTGACAGGGTTGCTGGAGTGTCTAAGGATTTTCACTTGTAACTTCTGTCATGAAAAAGTCTGTTCCTCTTTTTGAGGCTATGCAGCAAGTAACTTCAAAGTGAACTTCTTTAAAACTGAAGCTCGTTTTCCTTCCCTTCCTTCCACACTAACAACCATGTCTACTATCGTGCAGTTTGTTCCGACAACCTTAAACGCATTTAAAAATTCATACGGCCCTTCAAAACGTCAAGACGACATGCCACAGGGTACAAAACACCAAAGGAGGGGAGAAAAAACAAACTGAAATCATCAACTTGAGAGCTAACATAGCTTATAATCAGTCTAAGGCAAAACAAAAAGCAAGTAGTGGGTTGCTGAATTTAGGAGCTTCCTGACAAAATACTGTGTAGGACATCACTGTGTGGACCAAAGTCCTGTCCACGCCAGCCTTCCTGGTGGGAACCCCTCTGCACTCCCGCATGGCCTGATTCCTAAGTTTGGATCTACAAAGATGACCAATGGGGGTGGGTGAGTTGAGGGGGGGGGGGCTTTACACTCGGAAGCTCTCTCCTTTGCCGTCAATGTGGCGCAGACGCAGGTAGACGTCCGTGCCGATGCCCTGCATAGACTGTACGGACAGAGAGCCGCCCAGGTACTCAGCGTAGGCCCTGGATGTGGGCAAGCCGAAGCCAAACCTGTAGAGCACAAAGACACAGACAGCGGCTTTAAGGCTGCGTCCACGACAACCTTTGCTACGCTTACACCTGGCGTCACCCCTCAAACAGAGACCTTCCCAAACGCAGCAGACCTCGATTTTGAGAACTCGGACTTGCGTTTTATTGAGGACGGGCGGTAACGGAGACGTTTTAAAACGATGACACGAGACACCGGCGTCCGCTTCCTGTTGGGCTCTTCCTGGTTCGTCACGCCAATATCATGGGACCCTTTGCCAGATGAAAACAAACGCCAGCCTTGACCACCAGCAGTTCATTCAACATTAACAACGAATCACGACACTTCCTGTCGGTGACAGTTCCACCTCGTCGTCGAACCAAACAGAGACATCTGCTCTCACTTTTCTCCATCGCTGTACCTTCGTTCGTGGTATTTCCTGCAACTAGCCAAGCGGCCAACCGCACGCAGACTAGACAATCTGCCTCCGGTTGACATCGGCACACGCGTGCCCAGTGCGCGTGAATGGTCACGCGATATTCGTTTTCAGGCTTGTAGTGTGGACGGAGATCTTCTCTGAAACGGGATTTTAAAAAGCTATAGTGTGGCTGCGTGAGAGAGTGAGAGCCAGACTTTTAGAGATAAATTTGTGCGATTGTGAAATTTAGAGGTAACTTCTTAGTGTGGACGTAGCCAACGTCCAATGCAATGTTTTGACAAAACCACAGCAAGTCCATGATCACAAATGACAGGCCAAGTGCCATCTTCTCTACATTTATAAATACCGAACAAGGACATCCTGTGCTTTCACATGCTTACCCATGCATGGGGCTGGACTGGTTTCCACTGTTGGTAATGTTGTTGAATAAGTTGCTCATGCGCGGGTCCTGTGCGCTCTCCTCAGCCGTGCTGTAGTGGTAGTCCATCACCTTGTCTATAATATTATGAGGGATGCCGCCACCACGGTCTGAAATCCTTTAAAAAAATAAAAAGGACAAAAAGTTTGAAAAGCTTTGAGCGACACAAAGCTACTGTAATGTCATTTCCTTTGGCTTAAATGCTTCAGGGATCAAAAAGCTGGATTTTAAACCCGAGGCAACAGATCAATGGCAGCCTCATTGTTGCAGCTCACCTGATGACAAAATCAATGTCGTTATTGGCGATGGTGACGATCACGTCGGGCACGTTGTACGGGGTGTCCAGATGGCTTTCCATGGTGGCCCTGAAGAGACAAACAGATCATGACTAAATGGCGAGTGTGCAAATTGTGCGCTCTTTAAAAAGTTCCTAAGCACTTTTTCTTGACCTCAGTGGCAAAGGTCATGAGGTCAGGGAATGATTTGAAGGAGGATTAATGAGGACTTATATGAAGAGAATCCCACCGCACTTACAACTAAGCTGCGTAATTATGCGACAGCGGATGTTATGGATGTGTGTCTGCCGTGGTTGACTTAACTTTTGGAATTGTGAGACTTTCCTTAGCGTTTAGAAAATGTATATTTATGCTACATTTTGTTAATGGCCAAACAGTCATGAATAAAGAAATGTGCCTTGTGACAACATCTCAAAATGCATTTACACCCATTTAAAAGCTGCATTTCATGTGACAACTGAGCATTTTCGTATTTTAAGATTGCATTATGTTTTTCAAGCCAAAGTACTTTATGCTGCCCTGGTCATTTTACATTCTACTATCTTATGTTTTAATGTTAATTTTTTTAAATGTCATTTAGCCAATGCAGACTTTAGCAAACCTCTGTTCATATCAAAGTGTTCATACTTGATTGTGTGAACTCTGCATACGGCGTGTCACCAAGCGAGGGCCTCCCTGTGCAGCGTCAGCACTCGTTTGTACAGTAGTTGAACAAAGCACAGTGGAAAGCGGACTGTTCTGGAAGCTTGTGTTGGATTTGCTTTTACTGGGCATCATCATGAACCGCAGCGCCTCTCGCCTTTTCTACATAGCAGAAATTGCAGGATGCTAATTATGGTTAATTTCTTTGCAAAGAAATGTTGTTGTCTTGGAGGGAAAATGCTCCTCCAATATTTAATTTTTACCGCGACAAATGAAGTCTAAAGCAAAACTGTGGGTTTGGAAGGTGTCACCTGCTGACAATAAAGCCTGACATAAAGAAACAAGACATTTTTCAACTTTGTTAAAAAACCCTGCAACTGTGTCACTCATGAGCCCTCATGGATCGTGCCGACAGCTGGACATACGTTACAGTACAACTTGTGAAAACAAAATATTTGCGCAAACGCTGATTTTTATCTCTAGATCTCAATGTCCTTAAACGACAGGAACAGACAGTCAAGCTGGAGATGGATAAACATCTACATGTACGAGTGGGGGGGGGGGGGGTTACCTCATGGCATTCTTGAGGAGCTCGGGCAGGATGTAATCCAGAGGCAGCGGGATGAAGGGGAATCGAGCCGCGACATGCCCGTTGATCCTGACTGTGGGCGAGTTACCGTACTGGTGCTCACAGAGACGCCTGGTGGACATGAGCAACACACGAACAGCATTTACCCAAACGTACAGGATCTAGCAGCTACTCTGCTGTATGATGTATAAACCTTGTTGATGGGGGGGCTGTGGTTCAGATTTTACAGGTATCCATGTTGTTGTCTGCATCACCTGAACAATCTCTAAACCTTTGTTAAGCTCAGCTATGTGTACACTGCCCCAAACAACCAGATAAATCTGGTTTACCAGTTATGGTATGAACAGTCTTTCAAACTCAGTAAAAGTGACCGACTCAGAAAAGGTCATTCGATTACAGAGGGTAAACAGGAAGGATAGCTCATATCTCATTCCCAGCTCCAGGCGAGTGATATAGGAACGTTCCCGAGGGTTTATCAGCTGAACTCTGACTTCCCTTCAGTCAACAGCGGGCTCATACAGAGGCAGAAGGTCATCTAAAAAGGCCGTGAACAAACAAAGCTGCTTACCTGGCAAAGTCCACCCACTTCTCGATGATTTTTTTGGGGGAGAGGCGTCTGCATATCATCCCAACAAAATCAGGCTGAAACAACAACAGAAATATGTAAGAGGGAATCTGTATTTATTTCAAAGTAACTTAACTCAGTCAGTAGTTAAAGTGACCGTTGCTTCACTGCACGGAGATTTCCTCCTTTCTCCTATTTAGTTAATGAATTCAGTTGCTGTTACAGTGAACCTGCCAAAACAAATGTTACAACTTATTTGATGCTTCCTTACAGCTGAAAGTATTCCAACAAATACACTTCCTCTTGTTTGGAGTAATGTTTGCCAAAAACTACAACGACCAGCTGTTCTAAGAAATGCAGCCACCCTAACTCGCCACCAACACAGGCCAAAAAAAACTAACAAAACCCAGCCGAGTCACAGAAACAGCCAGACGTACGTTGTCTTCGTGGAGGGCGAGATGGTGCGTGGCCAACATGCGGATTCCCAGACGAGAGCACAGCGTCGTATCCAGGAAGTTGCGGAGGATCGTCTCATCCTGAAACCATAAGGGAAGAAATTGCCCAAAACAACTCCAAACAAACGGAGGCGCCAAAAGCAAAACAGCTGATGAAACCCATCATATAAAAGACCAGTTCACTATAAAGCTAACTCTGGAATACCAACTACTCTCATGGATTTTGAAATCAGATTAGCAGGTTTCACAAGCAATAGATTGAAAAATCTAATAAACAGATTCAAGTTACTTTTAAAACGTGAATTTAACAGGTTCTTTCCAACAACCGAAGGACAGTTAATGACCCCGATGAAAGTAATGAAATGTCCTCAACGGAACACTCCACACAGGCCGTCACTACAAGATCATCAGACGGGAATCATTTCCAGCGTAGGGTCCATCCTGCAGTTCCTACCTGGACGTGTCTGCGACACTCCCTGAAGCCCTGAGCCAGCATGGTGACCACATCTTTGTGGTCGTCCAGCAGCTGCTGCACCAGCTTACAGAAACGAGCCTCCGTGTCCTGATCCTTGATCTGTAAGCAGAGGGACACTTCATACCAGCCCTTTAATCCCATGACATTTACAAAAGCCCGGCTGTCAGAGAGGCCTTTTGTGCACTCTGAGGCACATTTTGTAATATTTTTTAGCAAAATTACTGTTTTCATGTCTTCTGATCTGCTCCCGTTTTAATTTGCCGCAAAGTGCAAACTCAGCACTTTCATTCAGCGCAGTGTACATTTTCACAGCACAACAATAGATGCGTGTTATTCACCACTCTGTTGCTTTGCGTTTTTCCATTTTCCTCTTCGACAGAAACGCTATTGATTCATTAATCCTTTCCAGTTGCTGCTACTTAGCTTCAGTCGCCGTTAAGGGCATAATCTCTCCCCCATCTGCCTTTTACAACCCTGCAGAAAGTATAGAATTTCACCAACCGTGGCTTAACAATGACCGAAAGCTCTGCAGCGTAGAAACACAGAATGAAAACTTACAATATGAGCTTTTATAACACCGGTAATGCCACCACCTCTCGACATGGTTTAGTCAGCCTTTATTTGCTAAAGCATGGTGAGTAAGAACAGCATGCGTAGCTAAAAGAGACTGTACTAGTCGGGCTCAGTTCTTAAAACTCAAAGGCATAAAAAAAAAAAAAAACAATAACTCCTGCTGGCGTCTTTCTTCCTAAGCAGACTGATGGGTCCTTTATTCTTAATTAACCAAGTGGTTGGCTGCTCTCCTTCAGACTCAGAAAAGCTACATTTCATCCATCATGATTCAGTGATGTAAACCATAAACCTTTATATGCACTCTACGGAGGTATGTCTTTCTGAATTTGACAAGCCATATTTTAGTTAGCAACAAAAGGCCAGAGGGCAACTTTCCAGACCAGACTTATAGTCTAAATGAGGTAACAAATGGGCGTCTGGATTTCTGCACAGCACAATGGAAAAACATGTTCAGCAGGTCCGTCATTATCTGCAGTCTTACATGCAAGTAGGCAAGAAGGTAAAGTTTATTTGGTTTAGTGCCTTTCGCGGAGAAAGGTCACCAGCGGCTTCACAGTAACACGTTTGTTAAAAATAAAACATGTACTAAACACAGGACCAAATGTCTGATTTGACAAGAACCCAACAGAGGCAAAATAATTACATAAAGAGCTGAGGATGTTCACCGTCCACTCTGTGCACGCTCTCCGAAAACCGAATCCATCCTGGGCCCCGAACCCAAGAGCGCACGTGTCGCCAGCTTATGTTAGCGAACAGAGTTATTGTGATTCTGAGTATTGAGTGACGTTTAAACCTGCGGCAACAACACGAGTGACATCTGAGCAGCTTAATAAATTACACTATGACACCTTACAGCCACCAACACATGCACACATATAGAGGCAGTCACCTCTTTTCACACCACTTTTATTGCAAGCGTGTACGTGGCTGGGTAAATATGTATCTGTACGTCCCTTATCTGAATACAAGCAGATCTTTTATTGCAGTTAACAGTTTTGTGATGCACGAGAAACTATGTCTCAACCTCACGAGAGCTTATAAAACGGTTTTTAAAAAATATTTACTTAGTTCATGTCAATAAGCCATTTCCACTTTTTACTTTGGTGTTAATGACAACAATGCATTGATGAGAAATTCAGATAAAGCTGCTTCATTTTTCACACACCGTTTCATGCAGGAACTGTGTCGTACAGTATATTAGAGCAGCGACCCAAAGAAAAAGTAATATAGTTTTAAGAGTTATTCCGTGGATGGCCGAGAGGTTTTAATTTAGCTTTCAGTGAAAATCAGGCACACAGCACAGGCAGGCATGTTCAGCAACCTGAGGAGTAAATGTCTTGACACTATGAAGGGAGAGTCCATTCAGCTTTCAGAGAACTTACATGGCTAAACAGATATTGAGTGCTACTGTGAATAGCAGCGCATCACACGTTTGGGAACCGATTGATCATTTCGTTAATTCAAACAAAAAGTAAAGAACAAAATACGAGGTTGTTCCAGCTTCTCAAACATGAGGGTTTTGCATCTTTTCTCTGTAAACCAAATACCTTATTCTGGGATTTGGATGAGACCAAAGTCAGGAGTTGCAAGACTTCACTTGGGGCTTATTATTCATGTAAAACATTAATGCGGTAAAAGGCAACAGGATTTAGAAGTGCTGAACAGAACAACCAATCCTGGAGCTGCTATATGCGGGCCAATCAAATGTCTTGACAGCAAATGTTCACACTTCCTGTTTATGATCTTTAGTAGAGCCACTCCCTCAGAAATGAAGAACTTGAACCTCTGTGTCTGTGTGTGTGTGTGTGTGTGAGAGAGAGAGAGAGAGAGAGACACACTCACCGGGGGGAAGTCGCTGACCATGTGGTAGGCTCTGATATACAGTTCATGCTGTAAGACAGGAGACGTGGAGGCTGTAGTTACACTGATCCATCACACCAGCACTCTCACTGGGCCAATGCTGACAAGTCAACATGTGCCTGACATTTCAGGATGCTTCCATGTGACAATTTATCTGTGTTACCAACAACATTTCACAACTTCTCCACACACAAAAAAAAAAAAAACCCAAAAAATTAAAGCTTAGTTCCTCAATTAAATTCAGGTTTCAATGACTGGACTATATCAAAACGTGGGATTCTTAATATGGCTGTGTATCAGTTGAAACCCCAAATCTGCTTCAACCATCGTTTTTATTTTATTTAACCAGGAAAAAGACTCATTGAGATTAAAAGTCTCTTTTTTTTTTTTAAAAAGAGTGTCCTGGCCAAGACAGGCAGCAGCATAGACAATGCTTTTGATCAAAGAGCTGACGGAGTGAGTACAGCCACCCTGGCCTACATTACGCCTGGTGGCATGGAAAGGGATGTGAGCTTTATGTAACTGGCAGAGAGGAGCCCAGTGGAACCAGAATGGAAGGAATCTGGGTGAAAGTTCATCACAGCAACGAGCAGCGCAGAGGCGGCGAACGGGTTACGAAAGCACTCGGCAAAAAAATAAAATAAAAAAAAAGAAAAGGCGAGAACATTGTTCCCGCATGGAGGCCGTGAGAGAAACTAGACTCCAACTGAAAATAAAAAACAAAAAAACAAAAAAAACACGACTGTTGATCCAGACTGATATCTGTTTTGAGAATCTGCATGCAAGTCATCCGCTGATGTTCGGAGACATCTGTGTGTGTCTGTGTGTGAGGACTGTGCCACCTCCTCCATACCAGGGGGTTTCAAGGAATTTTGTTTGTCCAAAGTGGTTGAAAAACTCTACAGCACTCTGGATTTTCCACAGACGTCACTGTGGACAGTTGTCATCCGTCCGTGTGAAAAGTGTTAAAAAAGTAGGAAGTGTTTGGAAACTGTCATGGGAAGGCAAACACTGTAAAAACACACGTGGTCTCCAGGTATCAGTAGTTCATACAACAGGCCAGGACCACTCTGGCTCTTTGTTTGTGGCCAAGAGAAAATTATAAATATACCAATACTGGTGAATCAAACCAATTCTCTTAAAACATTGTGTCGTGTTATTTAAGAACAAATCTGTTCAAATGAGGCCCATATCATGTGCATGGATACCACTGAGGTTAACCAATAAAAGGTAACCAAAAAACATGTTTCGTGGTGTCAGTGAACCAGTCCTTAAAACTGTTTAGACTAAACGGCTGTGTTCTTCTTTCAATGAACTTCTTTAGACTGACTTGTACAAGCTTTGCTTATAGGTTAATGGGTCACGTTACCCCAAATACTGGCCACTGATGGTTACGTCTGCTGCCAGGCCACATGTTATACTGTATTATACATGCAGAGTACGGGAACTTCTGGCACGACTTCGCTTACTTCCAAGCTGCATGGAGAAGGGAAAAGTATGAAGTATGTCAATCCTCCAGCAACATTTTCACACACAACTTTCATTGTCAGACTAAAGCAGTTTGGCTTGTGACGAGCCGGGGCGACGAGCCGAAACGCGTTGGTCTGACAGCGAGCGAGCTCCTGCTCATCAGGAGCAATGTGGGGTTCAGCGTCTTGCCTAAGGAGACTTCGACACGTGGACAGGAGGAGCTGGGGATCGACCTGCCAACCCTGCGATTCCTTCCCCTTCCCATTTGGGAACAGTGGAGGCAGCAGTGAGGTAACCGCTCTCGGTGTGAAAGCACCTTAAGAGAGCATTTCCCTCCATTCAGTCAAAGTTCAGCCATGACTCTCCTGCGCAGCTTCTTATTATAGAATCTGCTGCAGTGTATAAGCTCCCCACTGCAGCCATAAGCAGTGCTGTGTGTGTGTGTGTGTTCTTACCACTTGCAGTATGGTTGGGTTGCAGCCAACGATGAAGGGCAAACTACGGAAGCCCTTGATGCGATGGGCGATTCGTACAGGCAGCTCCTTCTGTAGGTACTTCG
Source organism: Gadopsis marmoratus (assembly GCA_036023855.1). Taxonomy (NCBI): domain Eukaryota; kingdom Metazoa; phylum Chordata; class Actinopteri; order Centrarchiformes; family Percichthyidae; genus Gadopsis; species Gadopsis marmoratus. Next base: position 6,607 of record JAVQJF010026596.1, on the reverse strand, counting down.
CGCTGCTCTGAGATCACAAACATAACAGTGATAATAGATAAGATTGAAGAGTCAGAGATCAATGAGCTTCTCATTAAAAAACACACACACGTGTCACAATGTGGCTAATACATTTACCAAGATGTGGTGTCCATCGGGAGACTTCCCAGAATACAGCAGGGTCGCTAATGTCAGTCGCACGGAGGCCTGGGGAGGCATTAACAAGTACGATCACACACACACATTTATAGTCAGAACTGCAGGTCATGTGACACAGTGGGGACCTGTGGAGACTTCATTACAAAAGAAACAGCTGTAAAACTCTGGCAAACATTTCCAGAGCAACACACGTTCAGAAGAAACCACGGCTGGGCATCGAGTTACATTTCACTGCTAGTGCTTAGACCACATCTGAGTTTCAGCATGATACCAGAAACTTTACTTAAATCTAAATGCTTTTATATAATTATTATTTAGATTATTTATATATTACTTCACAAAAGACGCTTCAATTAAAGTTCCCTCTCAATTGGGAAACAATTGTGGATAAAATAAAATATGTGATTAAGATCAAGCAAACAAGATTACAAATCTGACCAGAGATTCGATGCCCGCTTTTGGTAAGTGACAGGCACATTTTGGTTAATAATTCTTAAAATAGGGTTACGGTTTCATGCCCAGCCCAACCGATGACACTGGCGGACCATCGCACATTTCTGCCAATGAATTACAAGAAACTGCTTAACAGAAATGCCAAACACATGTTTTGGTCATTTAGAGACACCACACCACTGCGCCGAGTTCATGTGCAAATCACAAGGCAAGACCTGCAGAGTCCAGGTTCAGCAGCTCCAGGTTCAGGACTTCCCTGGCACCTTTAGGTGTTTGTCCACTGCCCCAGCGTTCCTGTTCAGCCAATTCCACCGTGTAAAACGACACTTCTCTTTATGGAGTTGGGTGGCATCAAGTCTACAGTTTTGGGGTCAAGAGCTTAAGAAAGGGCACCATGTTCAGGTGCAGGTACATTTGTATGGACTCGACCGGCAGTTAGTGACCCCGGTTGTTACGCTGCGCCACCCGTTGGAGCTGGAAGGAGAACGTGACGGACGGAGCTGAAGTTACCACAACGAGCTCTGAAGGTCTGTTCAGCGCAGGAAGGAAATACACATTTAGTTCTACGTTTCTTAGACGAAACACGTAGAGAGGCTGACAAAGCAGCCAGATCGTAAGCTAACATCCCATGAACGTGGTCCACCTCCATCGCTGAAACCTGGTCAGCTGCTGTAGTTAGAGCGACAGCTCTGTATTGCCAGCTTTTCCTGCAAGGTCAACATCCGTGACAACAAGCCATTCGGGCAGGATTTGCAACTTTGTCCGAGATGAAGCTAAATGCTAAATGCTTCTCATGACAAGCCGCGTTCAAGTCTTCGGGAGAAAATCAGTCATGTAGCGGTTAGCGCTGAAGTAACAGGCTCGGGGATTTTGGGTTGTCAAAAACAATTGTGTATCGTTTCGTACACATGGGCGCCACCCTAAACACCGCAACGTCACAAACGCAAATCGAAAAGGGTAGCGGCTTGTGTTCGAATTTGATCTGCGTCTCATCTTCCATTTTTGTTTATTTTAAATAAAGAAAAGAAATTCCTAAAATCAATTATCCACAGGTATCTCGGACAGCCAGTCACGGCTCTCCGCAAGCTGGGACGGAGAAGTCGAGGACAATCCCTTTACCTCGAGTGCCGAGGAGTCACTTAACTAACGTAGCTTGGCTAGTGGCAGAATAACGTCATTTACTGCCTTTCCAGTGTCCGTGAATGCAGCACAAATCGTGCTAGCAGCTAGCGTTCCCCCCGTCCTACAGCTAGCTTACGCCCTCGTTGCCACGGTAGTAGGACCATCGTTCACGTACACCGGGGAGGGGGGAGGAAAAAGATGTCTCATTCTTACCTTTTCTGCGGAGACGTCAATTGCCGACTGGTTGTAAAAGGAGGTGACAGTCTTCGACCGCTCTCTCGCCATCTCCGAGAACCCCTGCATCGAGGACGTGGACCGGAGCCTGCGGCTCCCCGTCGGCAGCACTGTCTTGGTGAGGGGCGCCAGCAGGAGGCTGCCGAGCCTCGGCCTGGCCCTGCAGGTAGCGCCGCTCAGCATCTCCACCGCTATACCCGCCAGTCCCGGACGCATTTGGGGACGAGCTGTGTGTGTGCGAACAGGGCTGCCCTGTTCCCGTACGAGCACTAAATTCGAGAATTGCTACGAGGCCATTTGGGTCCGGCCGCAACGGCGCACCGCACAAAGGCATGTGTCTGAACACAGCGGGGCGACAGCGACGGAGCAGAAAGGGCTTTGTACGCGTCGGCCAGTCAGGGGAGCGAGCCGGGCCGACGACGTGACAGCTGCACCAATCAGGCAGCCAGAGGCGGGGCGAAGACACACACACAGTACAGAGGTCAGCTGAGGGGGGGGGGGGGTGAAACAAGAAGCGCCATGTGTAAATCTGTACTCTCGGATTCACAATTCGTGCCCAAAGATTTGCAATCCCTGCGCGCGGATGTGTAAAGCCTGCAGTGCAGATTCACACATGTCTGTTTTTAGTTGTTCTTGGCCCTCCTCTCTCTCCCCAACATGACCCCAGGGGGCCTCCGTAGTCCTTGCAAGGCGCAGCAGGGAAGGTCGGTCAACAACAATTCCGACTCTTTTAGCCGCAGACGGGGGCGACGGGGGCGACGCATTTCCCAGATGCACTTTGTTTGCAGCTACACATGCAAGTCTGGCATACGTTGGGTTCATTGCATTTACAGGTTACACATGGAAATAAAGCTCTCGTGTAGCAAAGGCACAATCAGGTTATAACAGCCAACGACACACATGAACAACAACAACAACCCCTGCTGCAGCACCCAACACCATTTTTGGAACTACACCCAAAAATGATGTTGGGAGTCTTCCATGTCTGCTTCTCCATGATCTCGAGATAAATTTCTTTGGTTCTTTACCCGTAATGCCTGCTGCCCAGAATTCACCGCTGCCCTTGGAATTAAAACTAAGTGTCATGCTAATGGGGCCTGGCGTTTAAATAATTTAGGAGAGCGCCCAGAGGCATCCTGTCTTTACTCAGAAGTTACCAGCAGATAGTTTTCTCACGGACAGAGGTGAGACACACCGTGACACAATGACATGGCGTCATTAAAACAACACCGTCTGCCCCAATTCTCACACAGCAACACAAAGTCAAATCTCATTACGTTCATGATGTGAAACAACTTACAATTTAAAAATATAAAGTCTGGTCCATTAACAATACGATTTATAGTCATCACGCTGCAACTGCACACAAGTAAAAAAAAAAAAAAATCAGGATATTTGTAAAACTTAACAAGTGAAAACATGGTGAGTTGCACACAAACACTGATGCAGCACAGCTGCTGTGGGGTTACACCCTAGGAAGGAAACACACTGCACTGCTTTCATTTTCCCAGCAGTCAGTTGTCAGGCTGCATTTCCACTCTGCCTCGTCACGGCAGTATTGACTTTTTGCTGAGGAGTGTTTCCATCCCTTAATCCTCTCAGAACATTGTTGCATTAAACACTAAGGTGCAAAGACTGGCCTTGAAATTCCAGACAAGGTTCATTCACATCAAATTTATACATTTGAGTCCTATTCATAAGGCCATGAAAATGTTTTGACTTGATTAAACCTGAATGCCATTTGTCATAAAGCGTTATAAAAAAAAGGGCTTTATGACAAATGGCAACATTTATTTGGAGTTGTGGTTCTGGACAAAATGACAAATATCAATCAGCAGCTTTTCACAACAGCTGAGAAGTTAATTTAAAAAGTAAGCACAATACTAAAAAATAAATAAATGTAAAAAAATCACACCCGATCCATGAGATGAAACTGCGCTAAGGACTCAAAACTGCGGAGACAATAACACAAGATCTAAAATGAAATGCCTGAGGTCAATCAGCAAATGCAATGCATTATTGCAATTACGTAGCCAAAAAAATAGCTGTTATGACATTTCTACTAAGTCATGCCATTGAATAATTGAGCTCATCATTTGTGAAATTGCCATTTTTATATGCTGCATCTGTTAGGATACATATCAACATACAAAACCCAAGAATTGTGTGTCACATAGCGACAACTCTCTCTCCCCCTGGCTACAGCAGCAACTTTAAGTATATCAGTATACAATCCTGAAGTTCTTACACAGAGTTGAAATTTTCTGACACATTGTCATATGAAAAAAAAGAATGTTATTGTATCCTTGCTCTGACAGATCTCACTGCTGCATCAACATAAAAGTCACTTTACCCAAACAAACCATGAGGAAAGAAATAGTTTAAAAAGCCCCACACACATCCTAGACAGCATCACTAGTCTGTCTCTAGTAACAGAGAGGCTGAATGGATGTTTACTCCGACGTTTAGAATGACGGCATCTTACATCATGTTTTCAGTTCTTCAGGTGATGTCTTATCTCACAAATACCAAAATTTGGTACACTCTCAACCGCGTCGCGCCCCGGCACAAAAAACAAAGCTACTAAGGATTTGTATCAGAACACCTAGAGATCTGTCCACCACAGTCTCATGTCAGCCGGTGTTGCTCAGGACTCTTCTCTCTTCCACACTATCACCATATTCTTGTCACTGAGGGCCACCAGGAAGTGGAGCTCAGGGTCCATTGCTACACTGTTGATGGAGGGGCCCTCTACCTGGCCGAGGCCCTTCCTTACCAGGGCCGGCCACTCCAACACCTGGCAAAAACAATGGACACGTTAGTGGTGAGCAAAGAAAACCACACACCGATCAGCCATAACACTCAGACAGCACGGCACCCTGAGCGTCCCCATATACAACAAACTGCGATGCTCTGTGTGTTCTGACTCCTTTCCATCAGAACCAGCGTTCACTGTTTCAGCAGTTTGAGCTACAGAAGCTCTTCTGTTGGATCGGACCACACGGGCCAGCCTTCACTTCCCACGCGCATCAATGAGCCTTGGCCGCCCGGTTCTCCTTCCTTGGACCACTGTTGGTAGGTACTGACCCCTGCAGACCGGGAACACCCCACAACAGCTGCAGTGTTGGAGCTGCTCTGACCCAGTCGTCCAGCCATCACAGTTTGGTTTCTTGTCAAAGTCGCTCACATCCTTCCAACTTCGAGGACAAAATGTTCCCTTGCTGCCTCATATATCCCCCCCCCCCACTGACAGGTGCCACGGTAACCAGATAATCAACGTTCCTCACTTCACCTGTCAGTGCTCATAAAGTTATGGCTGATCGGTGTATGTGAGGAGTTTAATTTCCTTCTAAATATTGATGATGTGCTGTGAATGGAAAGGGTTAACGTGTTAATCATCTCTAGGTAAATGATCTCGAGTTCATCTTCAGGGTGAAACAATGATAAACTAATCAGATATTGAAAGGCTTTCTTCCTTGATCTGATCATTGATTCACGCTAACTCATTTTGTGTTTAACTTTAACTAAAGTTAAGTAATTAAGTTGGATCGTGACAGTGTACATTTGTAGCAGTATAACTAAGAAGCCTTTCCATGTTAGAGTCACTAAACCACAGGGTTCTGATAGAGCTGGAGGATAGTACTGCTGAACTGGTTGAGTGGTTTTGGTTTGGTTAGTCGATTTCCTATTTGCTGTACAAAATGCCTTCCAAGTAATTTTGGCTGCCCTGGGGGTTTGTTTAAAAGTGGTCTGTCCTCAGGAAAAAAAAAAACACTCAAACCTACATGTTAGTCTTAACATGTTATGAGTGTAAAGTAAATGGACATTTAGTAGAGATGGATACCTCGGTAGGCAGTATGGGTTTCCCAGTGTGGAAACTCTTTTCCTGCAGGTTGGAGACGTGGTACGTCCATACCCTGCCTTTGTCATCACCACACACCACGTAGGCTTGACCTAAAGAGAGAGGAATGAACACACACACACACACACACACACACACAGTCAGTGTAACATCAGGCTCAGATGGGCTTTTTTCCCCATAACTCAAGACACAAAGCTCAGGAAATACAGCATACTGGGTCCACCCTCAAACAGAGACATCGGTTTGATGCTGGACTGAAGTAGAAGTGAAGCTTGAAGAGCACATGTGTTCCTCTGCTGACATTTAGAGTCAATGTGAACAAATCTGAATGTACACATAATGGCAAATGTTCCATAATATGCGTTCCTCTTTATGTGGGCCATGAGCCAAAGCAAAGCAAATATTTAACTATTGATCTACCCCTACGTGACAAACTATTTGTCCACACATAAATTAATTTCCCCAAAATAAAACAAAAACGATACTGTTGACTTGGGCTTACCAGGACATGTGTTCAGAGCCAGGTAGGGGATCTCTGTGCTGGCCCACTGCAGCTCAGCAAGAACCACGGCACACACCGACCTGCTCTTCTTGTCGGCCCGCTGAGACTTGGTCCTGCTCCAGCTCCACAAGTAAATGGAACCATGCATGTAGTTCTTGGAGGCTAGAGGGTCATAATGATCCACAAGTGCAAAAGAAGAGGAAAAGCAGCAAAATTAGGGACGTAAGCAGGAAGAGACGGGGGGGGGGGGGGAGGTTGCAGATCTTAGAATCTTAAAGCATCTTGAATCTGATTAA
>JAVQJF010026591.1:0-55415 GCA_036023855.1 Gadopsis marmoratus | reverse complement strand
TGGAGCATTCTGATATATTATGGAGTCTAACATCATTCTTGCAAATATATTTTTTGTTAAAAATGGCATGTGCTAATGTGGACAGAGAAAAAAAGTCATGAGAGAAAGAGATACAGAGTGTTTTTTGGCACCAGGCCTTTCTTGTGAGTACTTCTATAGTGTTATTCTAGAGAACTTGTTATAACAAGATATAAAGTGTTGCTGTAACTTGGTATCTCTGATGTGATGCTGCTGTTGCTGCAGCGCAAACTATTGATGGGTACAATGCCTTTGTCAGCCCCCCCACCCAATGTCATCACCAGCCGTCACTGGATATATATTTAACATTTAGATATATATTTAACATTTAGATTTAGATTTAACATTTAGATATATATTTAACATTTAGATTTAGATATAACATTTAGATTTAGATTTTACATTTAGATTTAGATATAACATTTAGATTTAGATTTAACCTTTTTACAAGTTTTCTGTCTCAAATGTGAGGAAAGTGATCTAAATGTGAGGAAAGTGAGCTAAATGTTCAAAATAAATCAGCAAAAAGACTGTAACTGAATTTTTACATTCGGCGCCCCATACTTTTCTTCAGGACGGTGTGGTGGATTTCAGGGAGTACGCCATGGCCATCAGCATGCTTATTGAAGGTTCAGCAGTGGAGAAGCTGCAGTGGTCATTTAAGCTCTATGACAAAGACAAGGACGGAGCCATTACAAAGGAGGAAATGCTGGAGATCATGCAGGTGTGTGTGCTTTGCTGTGTCATACACAAACTCTGTCCAAAGCAAAAGCCAGGACCTACATTTCAAACTGCAGCTTACATGTGAGATGAGACCACAGACGCTGCATCTTTCAGTCCAACTGGTGTGTGTTTCCTTGTGTTCACAGGCTGTTTATCAGATGAGTGTAGCAGCTGCTTTAACCAAACCCAACCCACTTACAACCAAAGAATGCACCAACAGGATATTTGTGCAGTTAGATAAAGACAATAACGGTGAGGAAATTATTTTTCCTTTCTGCTGGAAATCATGGTGTAGTGTTATTTCTGCATTGGAATCAATTCCATAAAGATGTCACGCCTCACCCTCAGCGAGGGCACATAGGGCCCTGAGTGTATTCTTATTTCTCCCCCTAAATAAACTCTATAATTTGGTAGATGAAGGCAAATTTATGTATAAAACACACCCCCCACCCACCCAAATCTACTATATGTTTTTCAATTCTGTGGTTCTATGTGGAACCATAACTCTGAATAAAGAACTGAAATTGGCTTTTAAAAATGTATTATCATCTTAAAGCCTTTATGTTAATTCTGTGATTCAAGCCTAAAGAACCACATTTATTTTACTATTTGGGACAAGCCTTTTAGTCTAAGATCGTCATTCAGTCACAGAGTTTTATCAAATGAAGCAAGCACACACCAAAAGAAGAGGTGATGCATCTAACAGAAGGTAAAGTACAGCATGTGTAATGTGCACAAAATGTTAAAATAATGCTGAACCTAAAAGATATTAAGTGAGGGCCTCAGAATGGGATGTGCTCTTTTCCCTGTAATCTTGTAATTCAATAGAGGATATATTTTAGGTTGTAAATGCTGTAAATAAGCCTCCACATAAAGCTTACATTTGAGAAAAGATTAAATAACTAATATTTTTCCTACATGGATTATATAGGTAATTTTGTTTTTTGTTTTAAATTAAGTTTGTCCTTATGTCTGTAGCCATCATCACTCTGGAGGAGTTCATAGAGGGAGCGCTGGATGATGATTGGATAAGGGAGATGCTGGAATGTGACCCCAGCACGGTGAAGGTGGAGAGGCCCCTGAGGAGGGACACCACTTTGGGGGACGCATGGGTGACCTGAAATGGGGTGTTCTATTCTCTGGGAGCAGAGAAATGAACCAGTCGATGTTTGGACTGCAATTTCCAGAAATTGCGGCAGCAACACAGCATCCATTCACCGTGACAAATTATATCGGCGTCTGTAGAGAAACTTCAAGCTAGACTGGAGAGCACTAAAGAATTTAGATATGGTTTTATTAAGTCACCATGAAAAGCATTCATTTCTGACTTGTGACTTTTTCTGCTGTTTGCATCAATGCTTCTGTTCTGTTGTTGGTGTTTTATTTGCGGCATCATTTGATGTAGTTGAGATCATTTCTGTTTTTCTGTGTCTGATTGTATCTCCTTTTTATAGAGTAAATCATGGCTATTATGAGACAGTGAAATTGTACTTGTCCTACTCATATTATATTATTAGATATCCATTCTGGACTTGTGGACAGATTAACTTACACCAGGCCACAGACCCAAAATAAAATTTAAGTAAACATATTCTAATGACATTTGCCATCATGTTGCAAAACGTGGCTCTCAGCTTTCCTTGACTGCCTGGGGGCCTTGTAACGTCTGCCCTGCAGACCCTTGGTATTCAATGCATGTCTGCTGTCCAGTTCTGTGCCTCAGCAATAGATGCTTAACACATACCAGTGGTGGAAAGTAACAAAATACTTTTACTCCACTTCTAATCTGACAGCTATAGTTACTAATTACTTTTCAGACTTTTTACCTAAAAGAACATATCACCAGATGAAAGAACATGATGTAATGTTCTTAAAATAAACTACCAAATATAATTTAAAGCCGTCAAAAATAGCTCCACCTTGATCAGCTACAAGTTACATTAAGCACTTCATGTTAAGCACCTTCACTTTAGAATATTTAAGTAAAATCTTGCTGTTGATGCTTCTGTACTTATAAAACGTTAAATCCATAACTTGTGCTGGACTGTTTTTGCATCGCAGCATTGAGGATTGCTCTTCCACCACCGTCTCTGGACCACTTGGTGTCGCCTGTGCTGCTCCTGCGGACACACAGGCGCCTCCCAGACTTTTGAGGAATATGCTGCTTTTGTGTTTCAGCAAAAACACGGAAGGATTTCTGCTTTTGATTAACCTCAACACGTTTAGGGCCGTGAGCCGTTCCCGGTTTAACCTTCACACAGATCAATAGGCAAATAAAGACGAGTCGCTTTTTCAATGAATCTCAGCGTCCTGCCCATTGCGGACGTTAGCCGCGTGCGATTTGTGCCCAGCCATAAACTCTAATCTCCCATCTTTTCCACGCTGACGTGAATGCGCCAGGGCTCCCATCACACATCCCAGGCCAATCCAGGCGGCAGCAGGGCGGGATTTTCCAGCCATGACGTCCCGAGTTTTCCAAGCAAACTTGTCACTTCGACACATCATGGCGTAGCAATGTGGACGGACCCGGGGTAGAGCTGGTGGGCACGGAGAAGTTCAGAAAGCAGGGCTTTGTGGAGTTTCTGTAACGAGGAGAGGAAGCAAACTAACGGAAGTCCGGGAAGATCTTCGAGCGTAGTTTCGGTGAGTGAGTCCTTCTGATGTTTTTGGCTGTGATTTATTATTAAGCCCAGTAACAGGTTTCAGGAGCCGCTGCGAACATTTAGTCGAAACAAACGGCTGTTTCAACAGTCCCACCCCCGGTGTAACTGTATTAAAAGTCCCCAAAAGGGCATTAGGGGTCACCGTAGGGGGGGGGGGTCACTTTGATTCAACTTTTTGCACATTAGCACGACAAGTAAAGCAAAATGGCAAACATTCTCACATTTTGCCTTCATGTAACTGTCGCTACGTCTCAGCGTGACGTTGCAGTGGAAGTAACGTCAACGTTTTACACCAAAATACTCCTCCGCGCCACCGGACCATCTGACGGGGGTCCGAAGCTTCCTGACGTGCGAAAGTCATTAGTTTGTAACTTGGTGCCCGAGGCCGCCTCTTTGTGCGCAGACGTCCCTTCTTCTGCTCTGATGCTGACTGCTGAGGTTCCCCACAGTTTACCGTCCTGTGGTTGTTTTTGTGTGTTTTTTGTCTTCTTAAAGCTATGAAATTTGATCAGCTGTTGTAGTTGCCCTCCAGTCGACCTCCTTAAGGCTGTTTTGTCTCTTTTCTCAAATCCTTTACAAAACAACAGACCTGTCTGAAAATCAGACACCAGATGCTCTCAAGGGAATGACTCCGCTGCAGAAAGCACTATATACCTGTCAGCTTAATAGTTTTGAGCTTCTGTTACGACCTGCCTCTGCAGGATGAAATCACAGGAGAGCCATGAAGAAGAATACGTGTGTGAGTATAAAGAGAAGTAAATAAACGTGCATGTATAGACAAAGTATTATATTGCATTGCCGCTTTTGCTTTTCCCTTATTGCTTTTGCCTTCAAGGAATAGCAAGGGGGAATTCTTTCTCTTTTTTTATAATCAACATTTAATATTTCTCTTTAGATTTCCACATTTATTGTCCTATTCTTTCCCAGATGTTTTTTTTATTGCACTCCTATGACTCCATAGTATGGGAGGCTTGTGTCAAATGTATGTGTGGTATTTGAGGTGTCTCATTGTGATTTAAATGTGTTTTTTGTTTTTTTCCAAAATATAAATTCTTGTTAAGATTTCAGGGAGGCCCTTCATTTCACCTGTCTTTATTGCAGCAAAAAAAAAAATGCAAGGAATTTATTTAGGAACAATGCTAAAAAATGTTGAAATTGGCCTGTGAAACTTCAACAAGCAACAAGTATTAGTTGTTTTACTGGTGTGGAGCGATGCTGCGTAGTCTTGCACACCGCAAACCAACGCTTGTCTATAAACCTTGAGCTGTTTTGATTTACATAACCTAACCTGCTGCACCGCGTGTGTACTCTTCAGTGTTGCATTGCTTTTTGCATGACTGTCAAAGAGGAATAAATCGACTTGGAAGTTCTTCCTCAGGGTACAAGCGGTGCAGTCGTGAGTAATCTGAAAAGAATGCGTGCTGCTGTCCAACATAAATTAATTGCTCCTGTGATCCTTTGCATACATAAGAGCAGGAAAAATTCTTGGAAGAGTTTATCAGGTGGAAGCCTTTTATTTAAAAACTCAATTTCCATCTTTTGTTCCACGTGTTTACAGTGCATCACCTCTGTGTATTTTTAGTTCCAGTCGGTCTAAAGATAAAGGAAAAAGGTTCCTTCAGCATTGCACCTGCATCTCGTTTTCATACGGGCCCCGTTGTTTGGTGGTATAAAATTAGTGCTGATGTGTTCTGCCCGCTCACTCAGGTTGGAAATAGCTGCAGGTTATTCCAGAGCTGTGCCCTGCAGGCGGTTGGTGACTGCACCATGCACCCATATACTTGGAGACAATAACATTAACCCCGTCACAAGATGAAATCACAGCAGACCATTTGCTCATAATATAACTATCTTAAGCATCTTGTGTATGGCACACAGCAGATGGTTAGTGTGCACGTAGATGATGACTAAAGAAAAGCTTACCCTCGTCTCCCCTAAGCATTTTCTAAGGCTTTGTGAATAGATCATTCACGTGTTGAGGTAAAACAGGAATTAAGCTTTTCTTTTTTTATTTTCTTTTTCATGAATACATTGTGTGAAGGTAAACACTGAGTCAAGGTCCGCATGACCCAAAACATGGAAAGTGTCATTATGTGGCGAGTCTTGGGTCTATCCCCTTGTGTCCACAGAGATTGAAACAGATCTTTTTTTTTTGTTTGTTTCATGATTTATGCCTGGCTTGTAAATTCCTCTGTCCCCGTGCTTTATTTATTTTACCACCAGTGCAGCTCGTCTCAACACAAGCTGTTAAAGCCAGTTGCATGGCTGCTGTAAACACTTTTGCCGCTTAGAGACACGTGGCCCTGAGGCTTCAATTTTGTTTTCTACTTCCTGTGTAAGCAAGAGCATGATTTACTGGGCAATTGGGACAGAGGAATCTCAGTTTTTCTATCCCAGGAATACTTCAGCTCTCTGTATAGTGTCCGGTGAAGATGGGCTATGATGCTTCTCCACGCCTGAAGGGACCAGAGCTGAAGGATTTGAAAAGCCATTATAGTGGTCCACTCTCCCCCTTGTATTCATTATTATCTGCATGTCTCCATGAATTATATGGCTGCTTTCACCAAAGGGCAAGATTGCTTTTTGAATGCTTTTTATTTCTATTTTGGTTTTGTTTTGAGGCTCCTTGGGTTTGAGAAGAGATGCAGGCAGGTGATGTGTGCAAATGCCTTGTGTACTGTAGCGTTGTATTGCAGTTTTTTTTTTTGTCTTTGTCTTCTCATGCCCCTCGGTCAAAATACCCCGCTACTATGAACAATGGCCCTCTCTGTGTGTCTTATGGTTGGTGTAAGTAGTGCTTATAGAAGGGCAGACAGGGACACTTTGTCTTTGAGCGATGCATGTCTGTTGGGATTTTTGAGATGTCTCCTTAGATAGCAATCTTGCACAGATGGACCCCATATGTATAGGCTAATACAGGTTCAGATAATATGTCATCATCCATGACGTTCTTTTAATTCCACAAAAAATTTAAACACACTAGAGTTTAAATGAGTAGTGGATTGACAGAAAATGAATCTGTTTTAGTAATGGACTATTTAAAAATGACCGGCTCCAGCTGCTCTAATGGGAGGATCGGCTGCTGTTCATAGTAATAGTTAACGTCTTGTTCTGTCCGACCAATAGTCTAAAACCCAAAAATATTCAATGTGAAGATGTCCCCTTGGGTTCTTAGAAATCATAATGGGCATTTTCACCATTTTCTGACAAGAAATCAACAAAAGAATAATTTTCTGCAACCCTATAACACTGATCCATGGCCTTTGTTTAGCAAAGACAACATAGGCAAAGTCAGTCTGTCTGCTTGCTAGACAACCCTCTTGTGTTTACGTATGACTAACATACCACGGAGGCATCCTAGGACTTGAGGACAGAGTGCACTTCTCTGTAATGAGGCATTCTTTGTGCTGAGATCTTTCTGTGTCCACTGAATCCAGGATGATGCCATGGAAGTGCTCAGACAGGGTGCTTAGACATGTTTAGTATTGGTTGACACGTGGACAGCAGGTCTCTGAGCAAACATGTCTGGTCTTGGTCAGGTGTGTTTGAAGTCTGTTTGCTGAAAGCCATGTGTTAACCTACCGTACGCATATTTGTCTTTTCTGTTGCTGAGTGAGAAGCTGAGTCAGGCCTTTGAGGGGGATTCCCTGCAGACTTTCATTCCAGTTTTGAGTCATCGTGGTCCAAACTGTGTCTGTTATCTGCTGTTCAAGGCTGGATTTCTGCTAGGCATATGATCATGCTCCTTTTTGTTGTTGTAGTTTTTTTTTTTTCTCCCCCCAATGGATCGTCCACCACAGCATGGATACATTTTCTGAGGTGTCACAATAATGATGGTATTCTCTGAATCTGCTGAAAATCGTACTTTACATAAGTAGTTAGTCTGCAAAAAAGTGAAACCATCACATTGTTCTATATATTCTCCTAAGAGCTTGCATCAGTGTTTTCACAAATATGTAGCACTGATTTTGTTGTTCTCCTTCTGTGTTTTTGTCTAATGCTTCTGATACTAGGTCTTAACAACATTGCTAGTTTTTCAGTGGGATATTTTTAGATTCCCCCTGAAAGCACACCCATTTAAATGTCATCTGTCAAGTAATTTGAGTATATCTTTCCCTAACTTAAGTATAAACAGAAGATTGTAAGTTGTCTTTTGAAAATAACTGATTTCTGCTCTGCCTTTTTATAAATGCAATGGTGTATGTCTGCTTGTCCCACTTGTACAAGAAGTTGGACAAGCAGTTGCTGTCAGCAGCCTGAGGAGCATTTTTACCCACATTTAGAGTTTTTAAGTGTTTTAAAGTTTTACTATGTTGCTGACTGATGGCATGCTGGTTCCGTTCAGCCCCTCTCAGTCTACTGTGTGTTGTGATGATTCTTGTGTTGTAGTGCATGCTTATTTTACACATAATGGAAAATGTGACCACAGGAATCCTGAAATAACAGTGTTAGATATGTGGGTGGTTTCCATAAAGTTTGAAAATGGTGCTGCGTCCCAGTGTCGGGCACTCCCAGGATGTGAGACAGCCGATGTGCGCGCACGTTTAAGCATGCATGAATATACAGCAGAGCCTTTTGATTAAATGCCCAATGATAAACGGTCTGTTGTGCTGCTGGGGCAGATGTCCAAGACTGGGACACTAAAATGTATCTTCACTCTGCTCCAAACAGAGTGTCCAGTGTGCTATTGGCAGGACATTCATTGTGCCAATACTTTAAGTAAATGGCCTGATTGATATTCTGAAATGCATTATTCATCGAGAGCTCTGCAGCACATAGCTCTTGAAGGTGGAACAACTAAGCAGAGCACGTGTCATTTTCCTTCATTTGTCTTTGTGTTGATCTAATGTTTTTTTTTTAGCTGTCACAGATCTTGGGTATCATGTAACCATTAAGATTCTTCCATATCTTAGATTTCTTCCATATTGCTCAATGTATCCACTTCTATACAGTCAAACCAATCTCACAAGCATGCTATTTATTTTACCAGGCACAGTCCTTTTTTAGACGTAGAAGGTTGTTGAGAATATGCTGCAGTTACAGCTTAATTCCTGGGTGGGAACCTCATTTAATCACATGTTTAATGGCTCTATTTTGCCTTGAAAGCTGAACATCACTGTAGCTGGTTTGCTGGATTTGTCCTCTTTCTGGACTGTTGATAATATACATCTCAAACACACAGAGCAGCTGCCACAATGATTTGTTCTTACATAGACTAAACTGTGATGATCTAAACTGTTAGTAGTCACAATATTCACAGATGTTTTAATTTTAAATTCTTGTTTTCCTTTTTATGTGTTACTGCTTGGTACACAATGCAGGTGCAGATATTTCTATGAAGCCTTTTTATAAATAAAATATTAATCAAATGCACTGCATCACATTATTTTTTAATTATTGTGCATTTCAATGTTTTTATATCGGTGCAACATTTGTATTCTGCTGCTTTTCAATAAGAGCCAAAAGTTTTAAAGAGTAACTTTTTAATTATTTTTACGTAGCTTCATTGTTCCCTCCGGGTTTATCAGTGACTGAAGATGATGTCTGATGCCAGCGACATGTTGGCAGCTGCCCTTGAGCAGATGGACGGTATTATAGCAGGTAAAGTTCTCCTACAGAATTAAGCATCAATTTAATGTCTTTTCTAGTATTTAAGCAGTCGTGTTGTGATTTTTTTAAATGTATTTGTTTACACTTTTGTCAAAGCAAAAAGCAACAAAGTGTCAGATGTATAACTCTGCAAGCTTGAGGCAACATTGATTAGAGATTATGTTGTGTCTTCTTATGCTCTGTGGCAGAACTGACACTTTAGATAGACGTCACATGATGCCTGGAGCACCATGTTTGTCAGAGATGGTCTAGCATTTATTCTGGGCCCATTTAGGCTCGTAGCCATGTTCACCAGTTTTCCAGTCTTGTAAAATGTGGATAAGTATCAACTTGTATCGGGACCATTTGGTGTGATTTTCCTGTACTGTAGTGTTGCAAAGGGCTTCACAAACACTGGATGTGGTTTGAGAGGATCAGATGTCAAAGCAGTGCCAGTAGTGGCCGTCTTTAAATAACATGGTTGGAATTACTCCATTTAGTTCAGCCTCTGACAGCTATTTAGCACAATATTATTAGTAATACATAAAAAAGTGTTTCAGGTCTTGTCCCTTGTTTGCCACAATGAATTATTACTATGTGTTCTCTAGCCAAAAATGTTCTCTGTACTATTACGAGCAGTTTAGTGAGTAAAGCCTGTCTAAATAATTACATGGTGAAGTATGAAATGGTACATCTGTCTTTCTTTGGATTCTAACTCCTTTTTAATGTGCATCTACCTTAGGCTCCAAGGCTCTGGACTACCCCAATGGGCTGTTTGACTGCCAGTCGCCCACCTCTCCTTTCATGGGCAGCCTGCGGGCGCTTCATCTTTTGGAAGACCTGAGGAGTGTCCTGGAGTTGATGGACACAGAGGAAAGGGAGAGTCTACGCTGCCAGATCCCTGACTCCACAGCTGACAGTCTGGTCGAGTGGCTCCATGGTCACCTGGTAAGAGCCTTGCATGCAGGAACGATGCATATGTGCTGCATGAGAGTCTTAAGATCTGTAGAATAACACCGTTAGAGGCATTGAATAGATGAGGTAATGCAGCTGGCACAGGTATGGAGCTTTCATCATCAGGTGAGAGCAAGAATTAGTTTTTCAATCTTAATCTTTCAATGTAATAACTGGAACTGAAGATCAAAAAATACAGCCACACTGACCTTTTAGTGTGACCTCGGGTCAGATCAGTGTCACTGGCAATGTCGCATAACTGGTTTATCTAGACATACAAGATGTAAAACAAAGGACTCGTGGCTTTTTTACTGCATGAAGGATACTCCATATGTGGTGCTGATGACATTCAGGTTCTTTCGAAGGTTTTGAGTTACTTTGAGACCTTCTATCCATTTGACCCTGGATATATTGGTGAAGGAACACTTCCAATGTCTGAATCAGTTTCAGTTGTGTAACCATGGCAGAGGTTTTGTCTGCATGTGCTGCAAACAAGCTTTAGCACAGCTGGTTTGCTTTTGATCGTGCTCAATCTGTGTGCTGCGTTAAAACTGTATCAATGCAAACAAGCGTGGGCAAACAGTCCCGTGTGCAAGTAGAGGACCGACCTGTTTGCTGAGCAAAAGGCTGTCCTCCTCTGCTGAGTTCCCTGGGAATGCAAGATGAGCTGCTGGTGTTGTCAATGTCACAGCCAATGTGCTGCAAGAAACATGCTGACATCTTGGGAACCAGAGTGGTGTTTGGGAGAGTTATGGGCTGTAGGCCAGATAAATGCCAGAGCTTTTGTGTAATGCTGTAACCCACTCTGTGTACTGCAGTCTGAATGTGAGCTTTCCTCTCAGCCATGTAAGGTTTTGTTTGTGCAGGGTAAAGCAGCGTAGCCAGTCACATTTTGATGTGAAACATTTCACCTGAGATCGTTGTCAGGCACTGAAACATTCAAGGTTGTCGAGATCAGCAGAGTTAATTCACTTACCTGTAACACTTACCCCTGTCTGCATTTTAAAAGGTCAAAGATCTGTTCCTCTTATGGTTCTTTGATTTTGTTCTTATTGTTTGGAATTTCTTTCTGATGTTTTTCTTTGCCTATCTTAAGTACTTTGAATTGCCTCTGTGTTTGAAATGTGCTATATAAATAAAGTTGCCTTTCCTTTCCTTAACTCGTATTCTCTTCTGTCCCTACAGTCCAACGGGCACATCTCTCTGGGTGTGGGTGACCACTACCAGGAAAGGCTTTCTCGACTAGAGAGTGATAAGGAGTCTCTGGTTCTTCAGGTGCTCATCCAGCTTAGATAATCTTACCAGTTCCACAAAGTCTCAAATATATGAAATCTCATTTTACATAAAGGATTTGCTTCTTGGGTCCATGCAGGTGAGTGTGCTGACAGACCAAGTGGAGGCTCAGGGAGAGAAGATTCGAGACTTGGACTTGTGTTTGGAGGAGCACAGAGAGAAACTCAATGCCACTGAGGAGATGCTGCAACAGGTGTGTGTGTGTGTGTGTGTGTGTGAGATACGTAAAACAGCTCAGGACAAATGGTTTGCACTCAAGATCCACCCAGTAGTGAAAGCTATGCTTCACATGTGTGCAAGGGACTTTTAACTGGAACATCTGAGTTCATGTCCTTCCATCAGCCAACATCTGCTGTGTTTGATAAATGCATGCAGTGTGCTGCTGTATTGGGTGTAGCAGGGACCTCTCCTTGTGCTCGTTGTCAGCCATTGAGTTAAAGCTGGCGGAGCTCCATGTCTACCTTCAGCACAAAGCACTGAACCTTCACATTTTTACAAATTATCATTATAGGACAAACAACACTCTACACAGTGCTTACTAGTGAGCTTTGCACATGTTGTTGTCAGTAATATTTATTATATAACAATGCCCATAGTTCCTATGGAGTTAGCACTATTAATATTGACCATATAGCTAAAATGTTTTCTTCTACTTCATTTATCATTGTAGGAGCTTGTGTGCAGATCTGCACTGGAGACCCAGAAGCTTGAACTGATGACGGAAGTGTCCAACCTAAAGCTGAAGCTGAATTCTATGGACAATGAGATACTTGATTTTGACAGGTTTAGGGACAGTGAGGTATGTGAGCTAATTCGCAAGACAGGAACTCTCTTTGTTTCTGACTATGTCTTTTCTCTCTCACCTCAAAAGACACACACTTGCCCATACACACCAAACAAACATTCATTCATGTTGTCTGACACCTGTGTGGGAGAGGGACTTCTTATTTTATTGTCAGTCAATGCAGCTGCTTGTTGAGTAAGAAAAAATGGTCCGATAAACGTTCTAGCCCCTCAAGGAAATGCCAACATTCACTGAACTGTCCCAGGGACATATGCCTGTGTTTTGACTATAAATGAAGAACCTTACAGCACAGAGTGGATTACTTTAGTTTTTGACCTTATTTGAATTTATTGCACTCTGTTCAAAGGCTTTACAAACATTAAGACGTCAGCCATTTGTCTACTAGAGATGGGGAGATTTCTGCTCCCACATGAACCATGCAGAATACTTCAAACACATCATCTTATTGCTGCAGCAGCGCGGACCTCTCTTCCACCAGACTGGAACAAAAAGCTGCTGTCCGTGTTCCGCCTCACAGCACATAAATCACTTCTCTCTTACAAGCAGCTTCCTCTCATTCAATCACCACTGCTGCTTTGAATGTCTACTCTCTAAGGAACTCAGTTCCTTCAAACTTATCTATAGTTGCTTTATAGAGTATAACTGTACTCTACCGTACCAGTAATGCTGAGTTAAATCAGATTTGAATGATATGAAAGGTTAATGCAATGTAAACCTTGTGGAATGTGAGAGCTGCCATAATGAAATTCGTACTGCCATAGCCACTTGAAAAGATGTAAAGTGTTAAAATGTATTACCAGTATTTTAGAAGTGTGCTTGCTATACTACCATTCTGTGATATGCACTTTTCTATTATTTCAGGATTTGATTCTTGAAATTAATGAACTGCGGTACAGATTGACGGAGCAGGAGAGTGAAAAACAACAATACGAAAAGAAACTGAAATCCACAAAGGTGAGTTGTCACAGGGAAGTTTACACATGTCCAGTGTTTCTATGAAAACATCCTCCTCCTCCAGCTAAACACTATTTTGTTTTATGGGGATTCTCTCTCGCTGTCAAAATTGTAAAAAGAAAAACAACTGTTTGGGCGAAATCACTACTTAACTAGTTCTCTAGCACATGCCACTTTCTTTCAGGTTCAAATACCATCCTGCTTCTGTTAACTGCTCCCAGTATGATTTTATGAATTGCGTTATTTATGATTGTTATGACTTCATTTGATCTGGAGGTTAGCTTGTCCATTAAGGGTGTTGGATGTTGTGTCTGATCTCGGGGGGGAAACGTAAGGAGGGATTGCACCTTCGTAGTTTCTACCCATAGAGCATAAAACTGCTCTTTGGACTCTGTTGATCAGCAGTGTCTATGTTTTAATGTGCTGTATAATGTAAATAACTTGGCTTGAATATTGGGTATTCCACCTTCTGGACCTCTTTATCTTTCACTTCTTGCATCTCTATTTTCTCTCTCTTCCTTGGTTTGTCTCTACTGCTAGTCGCTAATGGCCAAGCTTTCTAGCCTGAAAATCAAAATGGGCCAGATGCAGTTTGAGAAACAGAGGAAGGAGCACAAACTCCAGGCTATGAAGGTTGGCTTTTCTCAGGATAACTGTTTTGCTTGCTGTATGATTATGGTTTTTGACCTCTCCCTTTGGCTCCTCTCCTGTTTTTATTTTTGAGGGGAAAAATCATTCAATCTGGTTTGCAACAGGTTTCCATGTTTTGTTTTGTTTTGTTTTTTGTTTGTTTTTTTAACCATTTTAGGCAAAATTATGTCACTTTTTGCAAACAATGAACTCACTCAATTTACTGAACTGTGCAGTAAATGAACCCAAGGTCAAGTGTAGTCAGAAATACCACTTCCTTAAGTCTGCAGCAGTTTTTAAAACCACGGCTATGTTTTTAATTTTAGGTTTTTGTCAAGGTGGCATTGTTCTGTTTTTCTTTATCCCTCTTTACACCTATTTCCTTTTTTCTGATCATCTTTATTGAAACTTCCTTTGTCTAGTGCTTGATTCATATTCCTTTCACTAAAACGTGTATCTTTTTGTATAATGGCTCCTGTATTTGTTATTAGCCAAGCTCTCCCAGCCATCAGTGCTTACCACACACCTCACACATGTTGCCTTCAAGAGCAGACATGGCCTACGTGCCTGTGTGCCATGTCAGCATCTGTGAACCTTTTTGTGTTATGGTTTGTTTGTGGTGTTGAGTTGGGCTGGGTGGGGTGGGGTTGGGTTGGGGGAGGTAGTGTCTGTGTGGAGGAAATATCCTCACTGTTGTCCTCTGTTGGACAGGAGGAGATAGCCATGCTGAGGAGGCAGCTAGAGGGCAAAGACGGAGAGATGAGGAGGCTACAGGATGAGACGGGCTTCAAAGCCATGGCCTTGAGCAGTGCAGATCCCACAGAGAGAGGTGGGAAAGCCAGTCCAATCTCAAGCCTTAATGAAGATGAGCATGTATGATGTTTAAACCCATTTATTAAATGATTGAGTGGCAATATCTACAGCTCTGGAAAAAAATTAAGACTGCAAAATTATCAGTTCTCTGGTTTTACTATTTATGGGTATGTGTTTGAGTAAAATTAACTTTAAAAATTTGGAGTGGTCTCTTAATTTTTCCAGAGCTGTATGTATAATTAGCAAAGCATTAGGCTTAGCTCAGAAAGAAGTCAGAATCTGCAACCAACCAGTTTCTGTTTCATAATTCTTTGTCCTGTTTAGTCTCTCATCCAGACGAAACTCTTAGAAAGAGGCTGAAAGAAAAACGTAAGGGGGGTTTTTATGCTTGTGTCTATTATTGCACTGTTATTACTGCACCCATCTCAACCCCTGTTTGCATGAATGGGCATGAGCCGCCTGAACTCTGCTTGTCCATTATAACCCATTGGAGTGCTAATACCTGACCACGGAACACCACATCACCAGTCTGTTAAAATGTTTTAAGGACTCTGAACTGAACAAAACCCTGTGTATCCAAGCTGGAACAGCTGCAAGGAATGTCTGCTTTGTTTTCTACAGGAATGGAGACTGAATTGTGTTGTTTGTCATAACCATTCAGGCTGCTCACTCATCCTCCTGCCTCGTGTCCTCCAACAATAATCACCTCCCTCAATATCTCTCCTCATACTCCTCTAATCGTTCCTCTGCTCACACCAACAACCAGCGTGTGCCCTGCTAATCTGTAACGTTGTTGTCGTGTAACGGTATCTTTGTTGTGAGTGCTGTCTTCATATCTGTCCCTTTCCAGTGATCTTATTTGAACAATTTCATTTTTCATTCAGTGCACAGACTCCATCAACATGACTCTGCACATCCAGTGGACTAGTGTAGATCACTGTACGAGTCCATAATCAAGGCTTTGCGTTGATTTCTCACATTTTCAAACAATTAAAGCATAAAATAAAACTATTTTTTTTTGCAAAGAAGGCTCGTTTTAAGGTGCGACGTGATTGACTCTTTATGTCGCAGACAAGAAGGCGCTTACAGACACAGTGGCGACACTCAAGAAAACGCAGTGCCCATGACCAGTAGTTCGAAGATACTTTGGCTATTTACAGTCCGACAACAAAGAAACGAACTGTGCCAAAGACGCGTGTCGGCTAAGACGGGCAACACCACAAGCCTGTTAATGATTTGAAACTATATCGCGCAGAAAGTAAGAAATTACAGTACCTAAGATTTGTGAAATGTTCTGCTGTTTGGCAAGTGTTTGTCATGTTCTGACAAAAAATACTTCAAAACCACAGTTAACCACTTGGTTACTTTCTCTCAAGACCAAAATTCAGCCTTTGGAATTTTTTGTGATAATTGATATCGACTGATGGGGAAAAACTTTGATAAAAGTTTTGGCCATTTTGCCCAGTATGGGTTTGTTTCTTGTTAGAGAACACACTTGGATTACTTGGAGATAATGAAGCTGTGGTGGTAAAGTCTGAATAAATAAGCATTACTGATGTTGAGGGTTGACTGCTCAGAGCCTTGTAACAGAGTGTGTGATCTGAAAAGTGAAAATGTTCTACCAAAGTTAAATATGTGTTCTGTTCATACAAGAATATGGTGAATAGATTTGAGACTGTGGCTGTGATGTTGCTGGAGAAACCGTCAGTAATGTTGCTGCCTGTATGATCTGAATGTATCAGATCTTCCAGTTGCACCGTGTGTGTCAGGCTTAGTATCCATCTCCATGTGAATGCAATAACTCTTTGTCTGTAATGATTTTCTACCCTCACTAGATGTGGAAGTGCAGAGAATGAAAAAGGCGGTTGAATCATTGATGGCAGCCAATGAAGAGAAGGTACATTTGACAAGTTGCAATTCATTTTGTTTTGTATCACACACAAGTGATTCAACTCTCCTGCCTGGAAAAGAATTGCCTCACTGTGTTTTTTTTATTGTCTTTTCCTTTGCAGGATCATAAGATTGAGGAACTAAAGCAGTCGCTGCTGCGGTATAAGAAAGTTCAAGAAATGGTGATGTCAGTGCAAGGGAAGAAAGGTTGGAAAACTCTTCTGTCTTAATTAATATTAATGTCATAGAGATAAAGAAACATTAAAGTAAAATAGAAAGCAATATAGGTGATTCTGCCTGGTTTAGCTCATTAACCACATATTGTGTATACTTTACTGCCAGCCGTTTTACGCAGCACATCACAGGTTTTGTTATGATTTCCTAGAAATAATCTACCACAGGGAACAATTTGTCTTTATTTTTAGGCAGTCTTGTAAGTTGTATCTAGAGATGGTATATGAAATAGCTCTTCTTGGATCAACTTTCCTTTATTTATTTTTTTGTTCTCTTGCTCAGAGTTTTGGGATGGGTTGATCAATGTCGAATTCAACAGCTGATTCAAATTTTTCAATTGCATGTTATTCATTGTCCACTACAGAGAGAACCAAAGACAACGACCATGTCGAGAGTCATGGTGATGGATCTATCGCATTCTTGTTAACGAACGCCGTGTCTGAGGAGTCAGAAAAGCATGAAGTTACAGATGTTGATCAACTGAAAAGGACGAGCCCAGATGAGGTATGTGTAACATAGTATGGTGCAGTGTCACAAATGCTAGCATCTAAAAATCGATCTAACATCACTAGTGGGGATACTTCAAGAGTAAGTACTAACAGTATCAGCATGAAATAATCAAATGTAAACAATATAGCAAATGGGATGTATTAAAACATAATTGGATTAGAAAATTCAGTCTTTGAAAAATGTAGAATAAAATGTTTATTAGAAACCTCACATTATTTTTGGTTGTCAGCTTTCTAATTTATTGCTACGTGCCAATGACTTTTGTACTGTAGGTTCTTCCCTCAAGCAACGTCAGATCTCATTAAACTCTAAAATAATTACTAATCACTCACAGAAATGTCACACTTTCACTTAGCGTTTTTCAGCGTTGAAGGGCTCGACATCCAATTAATTGAATAACATCTCCTGTCAGTTCCCTATTTTTAGACTGGCTACTAGCAGATTTGGATTGCCAGGTTCTCACGGTCTCAGGAGAATATGCAAGTTGATGTTTTAAGATGGCACATGGTTGGATTTGTAACGGTGTATTCTATTTGTTTTGGGGTTTTTTGTTTTCATTTCTCATTCTGATCTGTGCTTAGCTGGAGATCCTGAATGGCCTGAATGAAGAGCCTCCACCCACCCCCAGCCCTTCAGATCCAGAACAAGTATCAGAGTCTGCACCAACAGACTTAGAAAGGTAAACTATGAAAAGAATTTCACATGCTTTGATTTACTGCAAGTCAAGTTCAAAGTAGAGTTTGACTAATGTAGTTGTTTCAGTAGATACTGAAAATGTTTGCTTTTGTGCCACTTGAATAATGAATGAATGGATAAATAAAATGTCCAGAAAATGCTGCAGGTTTTACTGACTGGTTTTATGTAGCTGATATGTCGATATAGTTGATGACGTTGACTGGCATATTAACATTCATTTAGCTGGAGTAAGTAACATGGACATGGTGGTGGTCGACGTATCTCTCGCATAGTTTCCTGTCAATTAATACAATGGCATCTCTTCATCAATAGAAGGCACAGTAGTGTGCACTTACAGTAGTTACAAGCAATCAGACCACGTAAGGCAGAGGATTGATCACCTATGTAGGATTTACTTTTCTGTTCTCCGTATAATTGTTTAGTTTCTAAATAATTAATTCCAAGTCTGATTTTAATACTCAGAATCTAGCATGAGATCTTAAATACTGCTCAGAGCAACACTTTAAACACACTAATATATTCTGTTCTGTCCATTTGCTGCAGCCATACAGAGTTTGAGGAAGTGTCTCAACAGCCTTCTCTGAGTTCCACATGAGAAGAATGTGTATCAGTAGTTCATATCCTGTAGCCCTTCACTACTGCTTCTTATGACTCTGAGACGAGCTCACTGTCTCACTACACTTCCATGAGTGAAGTGTTCATTCTTGTGGTTTGTCATTTCAGCAGCCACAGTGCCACAAATACTTTCAGCCAGGAGCAGCTGGATAGGAGCAATAATGAAAAGGTAAAAGTTACACAGTTTGAGAAAACATGTTTGATTACGGCGAAAAGTCCTTTTTTGGTGAACTTTCAGTGGACTACCATTACTTACTCAGTCTCTCTCTTCTTCGCCTCATACTGTTTGTCTGATAAGTCTGTAAAATGCACCACAGGCATCTGTAGCATTTATAGTCTTCAGAATATACTGCATGCTGTCCGCAGTCTACATCCTTAACTTGGTTTCTTTACAGTAAAAGTTACAATATTTTCTGATTTAAAGTTTGGCATATTACACTTGACCAGTATTTGTAATAAATCATGTACGAACGTAACAGCCATAAAGGAGTAATGTGTTTTGTTCTCTTAGAATACCTGTGAAGAGATCAGTAAGATCAGTGAAAAGCCACCCATGGGTCCCTCTGCCACTACGGAGGATGACACCTTTGGCTCCAGAAAGGCTCGTTCATCTTTTGGAAAGGGCTTCTTCAAGATCCGTGGGGGCAAGAAGACCGGCAGTACCCCTAACCTTGGTAAGATCAAACCACATGCAGCTGGATAAGGACAAATTTAGTTTTTGATGCTATTTTGACATTAAGCCAGCTGTGGAAGTGGGTTTTTCTTCCACCATGGACAACTGTTTATTTTCCCATGCCACACCCATGGAATACACTATATGGACCAAGACCATAATTTGCCGCCCACGCAAACTGTGGTCCCCATTTAATTATGGAAGTTTCTGTGCTGTTGGATGCCCTTTGTTCTGTGTATGTGCTTTTTTGTGTGTGTACTGTACACATGTCTGTGTTTGTTCCACCTCCCCAATCCTACTGTTATTTCAATCATAATTTCTGCCCTTTGTCTGTTCTTTTTCTGTTGGACCCTATGGTGTGTTGTGTGTGATTTGTAACACATGAAGACCGCAGCCAGAGTGCAAGTGCGCCTGTGCTAGGTACAGTATACAGACTACAGGTCATTGTAGGGCTCCGGTAGTTCTCTGAAAGAAGCAAAACTACTGAATATATCCTACATCATTGTACACCTTTGCCTTTTCTAAGCTCATCCACCCAGCTGCCATCTTTTTTTTTTTTTTCATGTCTCAGGCTGCAGCCAGTCTGCTGTGTATGTTGAAGTGCCTGCATGTATTTATTTACACACTTCTTTATGTTAAACACTTCCCCAAACACAAATCTGTGATGAGATCCAGATTATCAGATGAAATTATTTTATTTGGGTCTTAGAGGCCTTCCACTAAAAATCCCCAAAATATCTAAAACAAAACGACTAATAAACTCCCTTTTTATTTAATGAAATGAGACTATTTTATTACAGTCTTAGTCAGACATCAGCTGTGTCTGATGCATGTGCATTTTAGAGAAGGTATTGCTTTTAATGCTCACTGCCGTGACCTCTCAGTCTGTGTAGGTCTAGGAGACATCATGTGTCTGCCTGAGTGTTTTGTTGGGTCTCTACTCTGACCCCGTTCAGCAGTTCTGTCTGTGCGTGTCTGCCACGCCGATGCTCATGATGCTGATGTTTCTGTGGGCATTTGTTTCTACAGCTGAAACAGAGCGACAGGGCACTGACCATTTGGATCTGGCCGGGCTGCCGCAGAGGTCGGCTAACAGCGACAGCACCCACACACTCCCTACGACCCCAGAGAGCAAGAAAAAATCCAAAGGAATAAAGAAACTCTTTGGGAAGTGAGTAGAAAATTACATCAGAATCTTTAGCTCTTGATTTTGATAATGGTAAAACATGTAACTCTTTAATTAAGAAATAGAAAAAACTTAAAGGCACTCAAGTTATTTTATTTTATCACGTTCAGATTGAGCTAGAAATATGAAAAATGTATTTTATCACTTTGGCCATATTTTATGATTATGAGGTATATAGGTATAGATATGTTTTTAATATATGGACTTGAATGTCATATTGTTTAAGGTTAAAAAGGAGTCAGTCTACCACATTTAACCTGGATGACAATCTACCAGAGGGTGAGTTCAAGAGGGGTGGAGTGCGAGCCACAGCGGGACCCAGACTGGGTTGGTCTCGTGACCTCCAAAGAGTCACCAGGTAAGTCTGTGCATTCAACCAGAATAATGAGACTCAGAATGTGGTTTTCTTGTTTTGAATCGCTGGTGTACAATGAAATTCAGAGATAATGTGAAGATTTTTGACAAAGCAGTCTTTGTTGGGATAAAAAAGACTTCAAATATGCATGTACTATGCTCACAATGTAAACTTGTATGTATTGGTTGGTTCCTTTTTATACCACTGCACGGGTGTGCCTGCATATCTTTTTGAAAGTTATAACTTTTCTATTCTTGTTTCTTTTTCTTTAGTGATGTTGACGCTCCTTTTGCACGCTGGTCAAAGGATCAGGTGTGTAACTGGTTGCAGGATCAGGGTCTCGGTCTCTATGGGAACATGGCTCGTGTATGGATCTCCTCTGGTCAGACACTGCTACAGGCCTCACAACAGGACCTGGAGAGGGTGAGATGAAGCAGAAGAATTTAATAAGATTAGCAAATCTGGCAGACTGGCAAAGCATTCTTTCTGCTGAACGTCCTACGTGGTACCTCAGGGATGTTGTGTGTAATCCTTACATGTCTTCTTGTGGATGTTTAGGAGCTCGGCATCAAACACCCGCTGCACAGAAAGAAGCTGCAGCTGGCTCTGCAGGCTCTCGGCTCGGAGGAGGAGGATAGTAAGGGAAAGCTGGACTACAACTGGGTGACAAGTGAGTTCCAGTTATCCATTCTCTGCTGGTCAATTCTACTTTGAATTATACTTGACTGTCAACTTGACTTCCTTCTTATGACACTTTCTTTTCCTTTCCTCTCAGGATGGCTGGATGACATCGGTCTGCCTCAGTATAAGACCCAGTTTGATGAGGGTCGGGTGGATGGTCGCATGCTGCACTACATGACAGTGGTAAATGTTGGCGAGTCACATTTGCTCCCTCCACAGAGCCCGCGGATAAGTAGGTCTGATGACTCCAGTGTCATCTCACATTACGGTTATTGCATAGAGAATCTGATGAGGTACAATGGAGATGGCCTGGTCTCACCCTCCATATTTGGGACAGTGCTGAAGTCTGCCTCTATTCAAACTGTGATTTCTATATGGAGGCTTCTTTGGCAGGGAATGTTCAGTCTGATTTCTTTTATAATGTCTACTTTGTCGCAGCTTCAGCTGAACTTTTATTGCTTTTATGGTTTGAGTTTTACAGAAAGCCATTGATGTCTAACTTTGTCCCTCAGGATGACCTGCTATCTCTGAAAGTGGGGAGTGTCCTGCATCACCTCAGTATCAAGAGAGCTATCCAAGTGCTCCGACTTAACAACTACGAGCCCAACTGCTTGCGTCGTAGGCCATCTGACGAGGTGCATTCGCTTCACAACAATCGCCTGAGAAATGATTTGACAGTGCTTAGCAGCCTGTTCTACTGTTTGACATACTAATTTAATATTATAATATTATATTTAATATTAAACACACTCTCAGTTTCTAATTCGCTTTCTCTGCTTTGTGCCCGTAGAACAATATTTCTCCAGCAGAGATTTCCCAGTGGACCAACCATAGGGTGATGGAGTGGCTGCGGTCTGTGGACCTTGCTGAATACGCTCCCAACCTGAGAGGCAGCGGTGTGCACGGAGGCCTGATGGTGTGACAGTCCAGTGTTCAGTCTTCTTGGGGAAACAAAGACTCTCTCCTAAAAGTATCCACTCCTAATACATCTCCTCTCCCTTCAGGTTCTGGAGCCACGTTTCAACGTGGAGACCATGGCTTTGCTGCTGAACATCCCCCCCAACAAGACGCTGCTGCGCCGCCACCTCGCCACACACTTCAACCTGCTCATTGGCTCAGAGGCCCAGCAGCTCAAACAGGAGTGTCTTGAAAACCCAGACTACACTCTGCTCACTGCCACCACGAAGGTCAAGGTAATGCATGAATCCTTGAGGATAGACTCTTTGTTTCTAAAGAGTACTGCTAACACTTCTCTTACAGTGGTTACAAGAATTCCTAGGATAATGAATATAAGAAAAAATAAGAAAAAAAATTTCATAAGTTCAACATTTTTACATGAAAATCTACATCCCTATGTAATAAAAAAAACAAAAAAAACAGACTTCATCAAGAATTAACAGGATAAAATGCAACTATGCAGACTCTTTAACCTCTAAACCTAATTAAACCATTTTCGAGTCTTTATTTATATAGCACCGTTCATACAAGAAATGCAGTTCAAAGTGCTTTACAATAAAGAAATTAAATGCACCAAGTTCTTCACAGAAGAGAATGTCATAAAATAAAGTGCAGTTAAGAGAAATCACAGTGCCATAGTGCAGTCACAAAAGCTTAGTATTAAGTTATTGAAAAGATTAAGAATTCAATTGTAAAAAACATGACATGTGAATTCCTGTTTGCATATCTAACCGTAGCTTCATAAAATTGATATACTGTTTCTTTGTCTTCTCTCTCCTTGTGCATAACAGCCAAGGAAACTGTCATTTGGTAACTTTGGCAGTCTGAGGAAGAAAAAGCAGGATGAGAGTGAAGAGTACGTGTGTCCGATGGATGTGGAGATGCCAAAGGGACGAAGCTTTCAGAAAGGTTTCGAGCTCCAAATCTACGAGGACGACCTTGACAGGCTCGAACAGGTGACCTTTTTCAACTACTGAATAATGATTTTATGTCACTTAAAACATTTATATACCTAATGCAATGCATGTACAGTATATCTGAAATCTACTTTTGTCAAAGGCATTTATTATGTGCATAATACAGAAATCTTTTTTTAAAACTATTTTTATTATGTGGACATTGTCACCAGTGTTGCTTGGAAGCACTTTGTAACTGTGTTCTAAAAAGTGCTATATAAATAAAGCTTTACTCACTTAGTTGGAAGGTGATTTCTGTCATGAGATATTTACTTAGTAACAGTATCTGGTCAACTTAAGTTACTATATTCTGTTGAGAGTTTGAACGCTGCTTCTTGTTTGACAGATGGAGGACTCTGAGGGAACTGTGAGACAGATTGGAGCTTTCTCTGAGGGTATTCAAAACCTGACGGTAAGAGTCTAAAAGTCTCTAGGAGACACATCACGTTATACTCATTCACAAAACTGTTTTACAATCTCTTTTTTCCTGGATTGTGCATTTTACCAGAGCATGCTGAAAGATGATGAATTCTTCAAAGAGAATTCAAATTCACCGAACCCCAGTGTAACAGATGACGACTCCAATGCATGAGACTGTCAGCCCAACCCCATGAGACCTGGTCCTGCTCTGAATGAAACTTGGCGCAAACCCTCTCCACTTGCACACAGACTTGTCTCAACAAACTCCAAGAATGCTCCCACGTTACATTCAATGATGAGCCAAAAGTATTACAGCGTTTTCTTTTTTCAGTTTTAAACCATGGATGAAAGCCTACAGTCTCGTGGCCACCACCACCATGACTCCTGAACTATGTCTCCGTCTGACAGGGAAATTTTAGGGCAACACCACTGCTTGCCTGCCAGCTGTTTACTGGAAATATGTTGTACTATGTTGTGTGCCGGTACACATCTCTGGCATTAAGTATCAACCAGCAGAAAAGAAAGACATCTAAAATATGCTAATATAGATTAATATATGTCTTTTTAAATTGCCTTCTGACTGTAGAAATATTGAACAACAGAGATGGATTTTCTTCAGAAGTGACATGCTGAAAAGATTTTTCCCATTTTTAGAAGTTAGTATAAAGTAACAACTCCAAAACGGCTATGGTTCTACAGAACTAAGCCTTCCTAATTAAATGGAAATTGTCAGATATTTGTATCGCACGCTGAACATTCTACAGGTTTTCATTCAACAGTAATATTCTATATGCATACAATACACACAGTATCATACAGTACAAAGCGTAATGAATATCAATGCATGGTAATGAAATTCAACCCATTAATATAAGAGCTTGTTTATTTTATTTTTACTATAAATAGATTTATAATGGAACCCTGTTAGTTGGAGTTATTTTTGGAAAAGGCATATTCAGATTTGTGAGATAATATCAGGTTTTTCCAAAATAATAATGTAATGCAACCCTCGACCATACTTGAGAAGATAGACTGTTGTTGTTTTTTTACGCTTATCCATTTATAAGATCAATAAAGTTATTTAAATCAATTTGGATTTTCCTGAAATGGACACTGTCGAGTCTTTAACACAAAGTGAGGACCGAAGAAATGATGGGAAGTTGCTAATTTCACTGCTGAATGATGAAAAGAAAAGCAGACACGGCCCTTCAAAGAGTGTATAATTGTGAATTTTTTACATATAGGCAGCTAAATGCAGTTGCACCCTTTGTACTTATATTATAGCTTGACTTCGTTCATGTTGACTGACTGTTGGGAGAAATCTGCAGTGAGCGACCTAAGTTTAAGAGACAGGGAGGACTGAAAAATGAAACAACTCCAAGGTAAACGACATTGTAATTAAGATTACAAAGCTACTTTGTGAAATTTTATGAAACGAGCTCATATTGCCAGTGCCTAAATAGTACGGTGTAATCATCACAAAAACTGCAAAATCATTGATACCCACAGCCGTGTGCAGTACACAGTAAAGGGTTTAAGGTTTGATTGTTAAATATTTTTTATTAAAAGGTCCCACGACTTGCCCCACTTCATACATGTCAACAAAACCAGAAATTTGGAATTGTGTGGCAAAGGAAATGGTTTGCACCACTTGTGCATTGTTTAAAATTTTAGAGTGCTTTGTACAAAATGTATATCTATGTAAAGTAGTAAAACTATGAAAATATAGAGCCATTTTATTTTACAGATGAAACGTAAGCGTTAGAAGCCAAACTGAGACATTTCCTCCGGTTTCGAGTTTTTATTTAAAACACTTGTTGCAGTGTTAATGCCAAAAGTCATTGTAGAGAAACGTGTTGCAGCTCAGCACTTTGGGCAGCTGAAAAGAAACAAAACCTCAAAACATTTTAGGAGCAGAATTTTTCAAGTTCTCATATACACTTAGATGAATGTTCAGTTTCCAACTTACTGAATTCAGTTTCAATCATGTTTGGTTTAGTTTGATGGCAGGTGTATTTGGGTAAGATTTGGGTACCGGATCAAGTATACATCATTTAATAGCTTCTGACAATAACATTAAATGTGAAGATATTTACCTTTTACATTAAAAGTTTTACACTTCATATTGCCCCTTCCACCTCCTCGCCTCTTGTTTCTTCTCGTTTCGTTTTCTCTCATCATGCTTTTGATCATTTCTTCTCTCCTTTACTCTCTTGTAGACGAGAAGGAATAAAATGTAAAATCTTTAGAGAATAAAGGTGAACAGAATCATAATCAATACATTCTGATAAAGAGTTAAAACTTGATATTTCCCCAACCTCCTCTCCTGTCCTCTGTACTCTTTTGTTGTGCTCATTTCATTTTCTCTCCTCTTCTTTATAACGTCTTGTTATACTCATCTCTTCTCCTGAATTCTCGCTGAAATCCAGTCCCGACAACGGGAGACATGTTACAATTTTAAGATGATTAAGGTGAGCAGATGAATTTGATTCTGATAAAAACAAACAACTTCAAACTTCATTTTGACCTCCCACCTCCTCTCTTCTCTCTCTCTCCTCACCTCCTCCATCTAAACAGCAAAAAATAATACTTCAAACTTTAAATAACTTGTGAACAGATAACTGAACTTTGTGAAATCTGGTTATGACATTAAATAAAGTGATTCAAAGAGTTCCAACTTGATATTGCCCTCCCACCTCCATTTCTTCACATCTTGCTCTCTTTAATTGTCTTCTATTTTCTTCCCTCTTTAAAAAAACAATTGCAACAGGAAACAACAGGTAAATCTTAATCGAATAAAGGTGAACATATGAATGATTCATCTACATTATTCTGATAACACAAGACATTGCTATTCACACTTCCTATTTCCCTCCTATAACCCAAATCACATTTTCACTCTCTTTCTCATTTTTTTGGGCGAACACCAGGAAACCAACCTGGTGTGTCCCTTCACATGTGCCTTTACACCCATAAAGAAGTCTAAAGTTTTGTACGGCTCTGCAAATGAGCTCACAGCACAGAAACAGACTCCTGTTCACTGGGATTGAGAATATTGTGCAGCAATGGAGGCTCAGAGTCGTTGCTCGTGTTAGATTTTTACAAACCATGCTATCTATGCGATAGTTGTGTGAGACAGCTGTGTGACAAATTGAAATCGTTCACTTAAATGCATTTGAATTTGTGATCGATGCATCGCCAGAGGTACATTGTAAGAATACACTTGGCAGAAGTGCGTCGAATCAGTGAGATAAAGCGCCCTCTGGTGGATATACAATTAAATCGCTAGCACGTAAGTAGACGTCTTCCAACGCCTGCAGGGCGAGAGAGACTGGACCTCTAGTGAAACAGACAAGTGAGCACTCTACTGTAGTCCGAGCTGAAGGAGAGGAAACGTGCAAGACGTCATGGCTGCAAGGTGAGTATTTTAAGTTTGGTCTAATCTGAAAATGAATTTCAGTTCAGTTGTGTTGCAGTTTGCAACACTGTGACTTTTTGCTTAATGTTAGACAAAAGACCAGATCAGGTCTTTGTCTTTTTCTTTTGTTTCTGCCACTGTTTGATGTATTTATAGGAAATGTGTAATGGACAGGCTCTGTGGAGCCCTTGTCCTATTTGCAGTGTTTCTCAGTGGACTGGATGCATCAAGGTACAGTAGCCAATAAGAACATTTCTCAGCAGTTATTGTGTTTGCCCATCACTATTTGTCAGCTTTCTGTATCTCCCCTGCCTGACCTTTTGTAACAGACCTGCTGTAAACCAGGAACTATCCAATATTTTCAATGAGCTGTGGAGGTTGGATGTGAATCGCATGACGCCTGGGATAGACTACACTATCTCTGTTCAGGTACGGAACATACCATACTCCTACTCAGACAATGCTCGTCTTCTGTTCCTCCAAAGACATATCCTGTGTTTGAACTCTCCAGGGTAGAGCCAGTTTTGTAAACCAGGGCAGCCATGTTGTCCAGGATCACGCCGCACAGCCTCTGTTCTCCAACGTTGATGAGAACAAACTGGCAAACATAACCACCATCTCCCGTAAGTGTCTCTCTAACAGACAGAAATAGCTTTTCTCTTTCTGAGCCTAAAGATCCAGCTCATTTGCATAAAGTAATCATTTCTGTGCCTGCAGGTTTCACAAAACTCCTTGACAACTATGAGCGGTCCACAGGCGTGACCGAACGAGTCACAGCAGAGGAGCTGACGGAGACTAATCTCTTTCTGGATGCTGTCTTGGATACAGAAGTCATGAAGGTAAACTTGACATGTTAGAACCAGTTGCACCTAACAAGCCAACTATAACCTGAACAGGTCTGTTCAAGTGATTTCTATTGCACAACACCTCATTTCTCACACTTGCTTATTTTCAGCCTGGATGTCTCAGGCTTCACAGAGTAAGAAGATAATGTACATGACATATTTTACAAGTTGCTTTGTTCCCCGCTGACTGTTGTCCCCCTACATATTGTGGTTTTGAGACTGCAGCTGGACTCCAGAGGGAGTTATGTCTCTTCCTGTCTCGGCACTGAACACATTAGTCCATGATGTTAGAGAGAGGAAAAAACCTCTGAAACATCTGTGTGCAGCTGTGGAATGCTGTGTTGGCCTCAGCTGGTCTCCCCAAAGAGGATTGGTGGAAAAATGTGGACATGCAGTACTTTTTGTATTTAAAAGAAAGGCATGTTTGTTAGATGGACCTGATGACTGTAGTTCAGGAATAAAGTCTCAGTGTTCCTTCTCCAGAGGACAATTACACATTTAACTCTTAATCGAGCTGTTTACCAACTATTTAGGTGTGGAAGAAATTGGCCTTTTTCATTGTCTTTCTTCATTATCTAATAATTTAATCATCACCGTACAGTGTGCAGTGAAATACTTTACCATCTCTACTGACTGTGCATAGTGGAGGTATAATCAAAGTGAGAAAACATAGAGTAGTGTTAATACATTTCTAAAAAATATATACAAACAATAAAAGTAGGAACATTTCAAAGAGGAAATTTGAAATAAAGAAAATGGACACAATAAAGATAAAAGATATAGAGGTAAAAGTGAGAATTATAATATAATGTAAAGTAGCTCTGGGAATTATTTAAGTGCTGTATATACTAGAGTGGTATTGTAAATATTGTTTCAATATACTCTGAAATATTTCCTCAGTGAGTGTCAGTAAGTTTGTATTTCTCATACGTGAAATAGCTTTTTCAACAAATACTTAATGTTAATACATGCGTAGAACATGTTTCTGATATGTGTATAATGGCGAAAAGCCTCTGGTGTAATTAAATATATTCGTTAAAAGACAAAAGTCAACAGAGCTAAGTAGTTTTATCCTGTTTTGTTCATTTGATCTATTGTGAAAAAGTCTTGCCCCAGAGCTGGGTTTCATAAATGTGATTTCTCCACAGCGGACTCATAAGTACCTGGTGAGCAAAGGACAGTCCAGCTCCAACCTGAGCCAGTTTAAGAATCAGTTGCGTTTGATCTGGTTCCACCTCTACCACAGACAGAGGAACACAGGGTGAGATGCCGAAAACATCTTGCCAAACACCAGCACATGATCACAACATTAAATCAGTCTGTGTACAGAAAGCAATCAAGGGATTTACTACAATTGTGTAAAAGATTGTTTAGAAGTAATGTTTTATTTTGTGTGGTAAAACGTTCACCAGCATGGACTCCTGTGGATTCGAGCATGTCTTTGTTGGAGAGTCAAAATCTGGAACAGAAATCATTGGTTTTCACAACTGGATCCAGTTCTACCTGCAAGAAAAAAACAACCACTTGGACTACAAAGGATACAAGGCCAGGGATCATGACTTAGTAAGTAAAACAGTTCGTCAGACAAAGAAGAAACATTTCCTTCTGTAACGTAACAGCATAAACTGTTGTCTTTAATATCCACTCACAAGTGCATCTGACTTTAATCTGCTAAATGAACGTTCACGCGTTTCTGTCTACAGCCTGATCAAGACGACCACGTTCTGAACCTCCAGTTCAGCTGGCACGGTTTGGTGAAGCCCGTCGGCAGCAGCTTCATCGGGACCAGCCCTGAGTTTGAGATGGCGCTCTTCACCATCGTCTTCCTCATGAACACGGAGAGGAGCACCACAGTGCTGGTCAACATCGACCAGTGCCAGATGGAGCTGGTGGTCATCAGGCACGGACACTCCCTTGGGACGGCGTACCCCAAACTGCACAGCAGCAACAGCAGACATGTCAGGCAGCACTCACACTGATGTGGAGGGTCTTCTGATATGAAGTGATACTCACAGCTATATGTTCATTGCCAAGAATCTGAGGCACACATGCACTGTGGTTAAAATGGCACAGACCTACTTAGTATAGTGCAGGACACAGATGATGTTTTAAAATCGTAAATCTGTAATTTTACACCATTGAAAACTTGATTAATTTGTCATAAAAATCTATTTCAATAGAAGTAATTGATGCTTTTTGAAATCAAATAATTGATGTGTTTATGTTTTCAACAAATAAAATGACCTTCCTTTAACTTTTGTAATACATTTAAATCACTTATTTGATGTGAGGTAATTAATGAAGTTGTGAGCATGTGGAAGAAATAATCCAATCCTTCAGTAATCACAAGATGAACTATTCCATTCCATTATGTTATTGTATATAAATATCCCTAAAAGTATTAATTGTGAGGAATTTTTCCTTTAAGACTGCTAGATCATTGATGTAGTATCCTATGAGCAGTATTGGTCTATATGTACTGATGCTGAGTTGAGACAGTCCAAGTTAGGTCACAAGTCTTCATAAGCAAGTGCAATAGGAACTGCAAGTCATTCAGGTCTCTGAATGTTGGCAACTAACTTTTAAAGCTGCGTTAATAGTGTTTTTTTAATATAAGTTACCTAATATATAAGTTCCTTTAGTGCAAATGACTAATAAATGAATATCTCAGGTGTGAGGCCATGCAAGGCCTGCTTGTGCCTATCCTATTTATTTTTTATTGTTTTGGGATTTTATGAGGTGAAAACTTGAGACTTGAGTGCTTTTGCTTTTAGTGTCAAGTCTGACTGGATGCCAATCAATTCATTGTTTCTGCTGCAACCTCCCTTGTATTGCGGCGGCAGCAGAAGTTTGAATCTTTAAACCTGGATACTGGATGAACCATATTTACTTACATACTGTACATACGTGCATCTTCTATATCCGGTTATTACTAAAAGCGGAACCCGTTCTTTGGTTCCGCCCGTACGGTAGTTTCACAGTGGGACACGCGAGAGGGACGCATGTTGGAGTGACTCCCGGCGCCGTAAAACAACACTGACAGCGTGAGCAGAGCTTCATGTGTTCCCTGCTGAACAGTAGAAATAACCATGGAGGTGCTTGGAGGAGAGTTCTGTGAGATGACTCCCCAGGAGCTCGCGGCCCCTGTCAACACTGTGGCGGTGAGTTTTGGAGGAAATAAAGACCGAAGGTTTCCCACCACGAGTACAGAGAAGCTAGCATGATGACTAGCCAAGCAGCGCAGAGAACCATAACAGACAGCTTCAGGGGCACGTGGAGGAGGAGTACGTGAACGCGGCACACAGACCCGTGACCGTTTGTTGTGGTCCGAGTGTTGAACAGAGTCGCACTCGGTTACATTTTGTCAGGTTGCAGCTCAACGCCTTAATTTAGCGACAGTTGAAGGATGAAAAGCGTGCCAATGAAAATGCTCTCACTGCTTGTTAGTAACAGAGTAGTGAAAGAAAATCTTATTTTGTTTTTTTCTGGATATTCCTTTTTGACAGGAGAAATGGAAACTGTTGCCAGCCTTCCTGAAGGTAACTGAACACACCTTCACGCACCTGCTGTACATTTTACTGAAATTATCATACAGATAATCCATAAATCCTCTATCACAGTAATGTAATGTTGTATTGTGATTTTTTATATATATATATATATATAATTTCCTGGACAAATCAACTGTGAAACTGTTTGTGATAAGAGAGACGTTTTCTTTAATCTAGTGAATTAAACTCTTGACACACCTTCATCACATTCATGCAAAAAACACTCAAATCTGATATTGCATTAAAACAGTCCTGCTCATTAATTTGCAGCTTTGCCTACAATGGCTTCATACACCCAGTAATATTAAAGCTATAGATGCTAAGGTGAATAGCATGAAAACAATTGTGGGTGGTGACTTTGGGTCTGGATTTATGTTTGTAACTTGCTGTTATTAAACTAATCAGACTAATTGTTTCAGCCCTACATACACCACAAACTATATTTTATTTCATTGTGCATAACTTATACTTTCTGTTTTCCAGGTGAAAGGACTGGTTAAGCAGCACATCGATTCGTTCAACTATTTCATCAATGTGGAGGTAAAGCACAACCCCAACATGAATGTGTGTGTGTGTGTGTTACAGCTGCTTCAGCTGCATCTTTATGTGATGATGAACGTCTTGTTTTCCAGATAAAGAAAATAATGAAAGCAAATGAGAAGATCACAAGTGATGCGGATCCAATGTGGTACCTCAAGTAAGTCACATGGCGGCTGTGGCTCAGGAGGTAGAGCGGGTCGTCCATTAATCCCAGGATTGGCGGTTTGATCCCGGCTCCTTCTGTCGAAGTGTCCTTGGGCAAGACACTGAATCCTAATTTCTGATGAAGGCCAGCACCTTGCATGGCAGCTACGTCGCCATCAGTGTGTGAATGGGTGAATGAGACCAATCTGTAAAAGTGTTTTGAGAACCATTAAGGTTGAAAAACACTATACAATTGAAGTCCATTTACCATTTACATGAACACAGATGACCCACAGACATACATGTAGCAGCCTCTAGATTCAGTTTTTAGTTGAAACTATTTTAATGTTTTCCTTCCAGATACCTCAATATCTATGTTGGCATGCCTGATGTTGAAGAGAGCTTCAATGTGACCAGACCAGTATCTCCTCATGAGGTGAGCTTAGTTTGTTGTGTGATATCAAAGGAAAAACAAGGTTTTTATTGTTATTTGTGAACCATTATTGGCAGTAAAGTTTGGCTGTAGGTCAACATATTTTTTTTATTACAATTTGTCAATTTTAGCAAAATCAATTTTGATAATCAAAGAAGAAAATATGCCAAATATTTTCTGTTTTCAGCTCCTCAAATCTTTTTGTTTTGTTTTATATCATTGTTAATTAAATCTTTTAGGTTTTGGACGGGTGATGAAAAGGCAATGTGAATGTCTTTGGGTTCTAGAAACTTATAGTATGATGTGTACTGTGTGTCTGTTTTGATATTTAATGGATTAAATGATTAATTAATTACTTTAAAATAAAATGATGATGAATCAATCATTTAAATAGATCATTATTTGTAGCCCCAACAGGGTTATTTGGCAATCATTTTGACAAAATATGTTAACCTAACATTTGACTTTGCTGTTGAGATGCAGCTAATATTTCCTGTTTGTTTGCACAGTGTCGTCTGAGAGACATGACCTACTCGGCACCCATCACAGTGGACATAGAGTACACTCGTGGCAGTCAGAGAATCATCCGCAATGCACTGCCCATCGGAAGGTATAGAAGTTTCTGTTTTTGTGTCCCACAGTAGCACACCCTGCCCAGGTGGCGTCATCTCTGACCTTTTTATAGTCAAAACTTTACAAGCCAAAAAGCCATTTCATCAGTCTGGATTCCACATCTTTCACTCACCTTTACTACTAATAAATGCTGCTGTCCTTTTGACTTATCTTATTATCTCTAAAACAATCAACAATGATATGCAGTATAATATAATTATATATAAAGTAGTCTTATTCATACACTCTTGTTCTTAATGTATTTCATTGTGCTTTTCTCAGGATGCCGATCATGCTGCGCAGCTCTAACTGTGTTCTCACAGGAAAGACGCCCATGGAGTTTGCAAAACTCAATGAATGTCCTCTGGATCCAGGTACACAGAATGAGAACCATAATACAGTCTGATTATCAATTCATTACAGTAATAGTGATTTATATGCAACGTGTTGTATTCTTTTCACAGGGGGTTATTTCATCGTGAAAGGTCAGGAGAAAGTGATTCTGATCCAAGAGCAGCTGTCCAAGAATCGAATCATTGTGGAGCAGGACAGGAAGGGTGCAGTCGGAGCCTCCGTCACCAGGTACTGTAACAACGTCTCCCCTAACCATCAATTCTGTGCCAGAGTTTTTAAAAAGGCATTTCTTTTGCTTGACATTACCGCCACCTGTATATCAGTGGGATAATGTGTTACCATTGGCAGGAATGTGTGTCAGTCTCAGTTGCACATGCATAAGAAACAAATCTCTGATAAAGGTTAAAAACACCTTTTATTACCTGAAACTAGTGTTACATTTTCATGTCCTGTTGCAAGACATATAGATTTTATATAATATATTTTTGGTACTTTTGTTCTCATTAGTTTCCAGTTCTCCTGTTTTTGTGAAAACATTAATTTTCTCTGTAAAACCTTCTGTTTTTTCATAATTTTTTAAAATCTTGTCTTCACTTCCAGCTCCACTCATGAGAAGAAAAGCAGAACTAACATGATTGTCAAACAAGGAAGATTCTACCTAAGACACAACACGCTGTCAGAGGACGCCCCTATTGCCATCATATTCAAGGTAAAAGAGTTGATGATGGGCACTGACACAGCTGAGTGATACTGATCCTCCAGTAGGGGGTGCTACAACACAGCTAGAGGAGTTTGGATGGAGTCGTTTTGTTGATGTTGTTGCCCCAAAGACTGAAGCAAAAGCTGTTTGTTTCCAAAGTAACTTTATTGGATTCAATTACTTGAATTAGATGATTTCACACAGCATAAATATACATAATACATGTGTTAAGTGCGAGGTTTTGTTGCAGGTTAGTGTGCAGAGAGAGGTCAGTATGCCACTTGACACATGACATCATTAACTTCTTTCCCCTCTGAGGACAAATCTCTCCAAACATGTCAACTTATTAGAGCTAGTTATTATCCACAGGACACAGTTTGCGTGCTCGCGCTGTTTGTTGTGTACCTGTACATCCCGGGTGACTTCTTCCCAGTATCTCCCTGTGTTTGGCAGCGGCTGCATTAACGGATCCAGTGTGGGATGGACGGATCAGTTCCCACAGCTTCACATTTCCATAAGCAAATGTCAAGACAACCTTATGACTCCCAGTTCACCTCTCCCTCCCTGTATATACACACCTCCTCTTCCTTACGCTCCAGTTACTAATTACGAAATGTCATTTCACCTCACCTGTAAGGCCTTGATATGGTGACATGAATTCAATATTTAAATTATTCTGTAGTTTAGCTTAGTCCACACTTTTTGTCCCTTGCATGTTGCGATCAGTCCACATCACACATTCCTTGCTTGTCACTCACACAGGGTATGGGCGTAGAGAGTGACCAGGAGATTGTGCAGATGATCGGTACGGAGGAGCACGTCATGGCCAGCTTTGCCCCGAGTCTGGAGGAGTGTCAGAAGGCCCAGATCTTCACACAGATTCAGGTACCTCAATGGTCCATGTGAGCCAGAGCTGGGTGAAATCATTATTGCAAAATTAAAGGAAGACTCCGCTCATTTTACACATAAAAGTCAGTTTACTGCACAGGGAGTCCTACTTGGCCTCAGGAGGGAGCTTTGATTCTCTTTTTATTTTGTTGTACAAAGACGTTATGTAGTCATTGTAACAAACTATAAGCCTTGATTTCCTATGTTTTGTTTTGTTTTTTTCCAACAATATACATCAAAGGATGAAAAATAAAGCTGGTAATAATAATACATTTTAATGCAAAATGAAGTATATAGAAATTAGAAGACAAGAAAGGAAAGATGCAATAAAATGAAAAGTGCACAGTTAATGAACATATTTTATGAGTAGAACCAGGACTTTAGGGTCTATGTTACTTTCAGTTCACTTTTTTAAAAATCACATTAAACAAATGAGT
This sequence comes from Gadopsis marmoratus, assembly GCA_036023855.1. Lineage (NCBI taxonomy): Eukaryota > Metazoa > Chordata > Actinopteri > Centrarchiformes > Percichthyidae > Gadopsis > Gadopsis marmoratus. The sequence continues at coordinate 19,878 of JAVQJF010026591.1, read as the reverse complement.
AGGGAGCTGAGAAAATAACTTTGTTACCAATGTTTTCTCAGCCTGAACTTGAGACTTTTAAAAGAACTCTGCTACATTGATTTTGACCCTTATTTTTTTTTTCTACTGCTTTCTTTAAACCTGTTTGTTAAAGGAGTAGATCGACATTTGGGAAATACAGTTATTTGCTTTCTTGCTGAGAGTTACATGACAAGATTGATACCACTCTCATTTTTGTACAGTAAATATGAAGCTATAGCCAGCAGCTGCATTGCATTGCTTAGCTTAGCTTAGCGCGAAGACAGGAAGCAGGGGGAAACAATTAGCCTAGCTCTGTCTGTCTGTAAGAAGGTCCGCCTATCGGTCCCTCTAAAGCTCACTAAGCGGAGTCTCTGATTGTTGCCTGGCAACCTCACAGTGATGACAAGACTCAGGAAGTCACATGACCCCCTGTAAAATCCACAACTGGTCTTTCTCAATCTTTGGTTTTTGCACAGATGAAACAAACATGATGTAACGTGTTAATTAGGCAAGTTGGACAGAGCCAGGCTAGCTGTTTCCTCCTGTTTCCAGTCTTTGTGCTAAGCTAAGCTAACCACCTTCATTTTTAGGATACAGGCATGACAGTGGTCATCTTATCATCTAAATCTCAGCAAGAAAGTGAATAAGCATATTTCTCAAAATAACTAAAAGTTATTAAAGTTTATTAAATGTTTTTAAATTAGAGCTTGTTCAGAATAATTGATTTTTGGACATCAGAAATGTGTAGAATGATAACATGAAAACATTTCACAGTATGATTCAGCTGGAAATCAGTAAAGAATTATATTGAATTATCAGCCAGCCCTGATATGCCCATTAAGTTTGTCTGAGAAGCAGGAAGTTGTACAGACACAGAAACAAGTGACTCCTGCCAGTCGACAGAATTCACTTTCTCTGTCTCTCTGTAGTAGGATGAGGTGGCTTTGTCTTACCAGTCAGTTAAGTAATGCTTTTCATGGGTTATTCAGGAGCCCACATGTTTTCTTTGACATCTACAGATGAATGCAATCGTCCAATTTGTTTTTCATAAAGATTATGTTGTTGGAGGAACCACTGATGCATTGATGAGGCCATAATTGCTTCCTAGCAACCGATCGCTGCAGCTCTCATGTTCTTCTGTCTGCCAGCCTACACGATGTCTTTTCATGGTATTCATTGGGTCATTGTATTGTGCACAATGATGCCTAAATCTATATAATTAAAGGCAGATAAGGCTTAAACATTGTTATCAGATTATGATAAGTAATCTGCCTAAACCATATCATCTTCCAAGTCATCTTTTTTTTCCTTCTAGTCACCTATATGTATGTATATTTGTATACTTAGACATCAGATATGAAACAAACTGTGATGCTCTGAGTGTTCTGACACCTTTCTATCAGAACCAGCATGAACCTTTTCAGTAGTTTGAGCTACAGTAGCTCTTCTGTTGGATCGGACCACACGGGCCAGCCTTGGCTCCCTACCTTCCTTCTCTTGGATACCATCCTACCATATTTAACTAGTCTGAATGACCGTCCGATGTCGTTGCTGTAGATTGTGGTGGTGTGAATCAGTGAGTCAATCTCTTGCTCACTCTTGGCACACAGTTGGATTTCATCCGTGTAGAGGAGGTGGTTGATAGTTGCTCCATTCTGCAGCCGGCATCCGTAGCCACTCTTGGGGATGATCTGACTGAGAGGGTTCAGACTTATGAAATTAGAAAATAACATTAACTTTAACTTCAAACACACCTACACCAAATGTCTTTAAAATGCAGCAGTTGATTAACATATTGCTAACTTAACTATTGACTAGAGAGCGGTGTTGACCCTCAATACCTTTTGAATACCAAATCAAGTGTGACCATGTGATCGCAGTATTAACTATTTATCCTCCCTCCTTTCGTTCTCCTCATTATCTGTCATTTTTCTACTGTCTGATCTCAAAAAAGTCACAGTCCCATTCCCCAAGAAACAAAACCTTCATATAAGCACAGAAAGTTTGCATCAAATGCCTGGTCAGTATCAAAGACATGTTTACTTATTCTTGACTTGATCTAATATTTCCTAAATCTAACTTGAGGCTGCAAAGCAGTTTTTTTTTAACACTGATGCATCAAGTTGTTTGGCATATTTTATTGGATGAAAAAAAGGGTGAAACATATTTATGCTCTTGTTTTGTCCCAATTATCAGAATATTGGACTGAAATATTTAAAATTCTCCAAAATGCTAATGGCATAACAATCATAGCAATGTTTGCTTGGCTTTCCCTTCTTTACTGGCTACAATTTGAAGGTTGGACCAAGGAGGTACTGAACTGTATTAAGCTGGAAAAAATAAGACTTTTACTTACGTGTCAGTAAAAAAACATGGGATGGGTATGGGATTCAAAGCTCTCTTTTTGATTGCCCTCTCCCTGACCTCTCCTGTATGTGCTGCTCTGTGTGTCAGGCTCTGAGGTACCTCGGGAATAAAGTGCGGAGACAGCGCATGTGGGGAGGCCCCAAGAAGACCAAGATGGAGGAGGCCAGAGAGCTTTTGGCGTCTCTTATCCTCACACATGTGCCCGTATGTTAACAAGCAGACAAGGATCATGGGTAATATTCAGAATACTCCACAAACAAATAGTCATTTTGTATTTTGTCTGTAGGTCAAAGAGTTTAACTTTCGGGCAAAGTGTATTTACCTGGCTGTGATGGTGCGGAGGGTGATCCTGGCTCAAGGGGACAACAAAGTGGACGACAGAGATTACTATGGCAACAAACGTCTTGAGTTGGCAGGACAGGTAAGCCTCTTTGCACCTGATTTGTCTCATTTGCTGCTTGTATAATGCCATATTTAATCCGCCATTCAGTCAGTCCTCTCAAATTAATATTAGGTGTTAAAGACATGCAGGTCCATTAATTATTCTGACATTAAAAGGCACCCTGTTGACCTGGGTGTTTATTCATTTCATTTATTTCTGTCAACTGAAAGGTGTTTACTACCTTTTCTTTACTCATAGAGCCACTAGAAAACAAAACAGGCTTGATGCTTATTAATAATACATGTATAGCAAAGTACCAATAATGCTCACACGCTTTAGTGTGAATGGATCACAGCACTGAAGCAGAGGACAGCGGCTGCTCCAGGCCTGATCTCTCACCTGCATCTTTGTTCATGCCTCCTTCTTTTAATAAGACTCTCATTATTTTCCCTCAGCTTTGTTTTTCCCTGTTTTGTTTTCGCACCCCTCCCCTCCCTCCTCCCCCTGTATTTCAGCCTGGCTTTGTCAGGAGAGAGATATGCGGTGGCACCAAAATCCAGAGGCTGTGGAAGCATGGGGATTTTTCAGCACCGTGACAATAGAATTGCTGCCTTGACTGGAGCGATTGAGCTAATCCGCAGTCCCGGCTCTGATAATGTAATTACTGCTGTCTTAAGGCCTTTAATTTCCCCCCCAACCTGCTCCGTATAAGGAGCAGGAGATGGAGGGAGGGGGGGGGCACAGAGCCCTCTTTCAATAGGGGGCTTACAAACTAACAACGCCAGCAATCTCCTCACTCTCCAATTATGGTTCCCTGACATTCAACTAATTGGCCTGGCTGCGCAAAGGAAGCTTAATTTCTTTATTAATTTTAAGCAGCGCTGCCTGTTTGTTTTGATGTATGCTAATGCACAGGGTGGTAGGGGTTTGTGAGAGAGGTTTCCTCCTGTAGGCCTGATGGAGGAGGACAGGGACCAGGGACGGAGGCCAGGTCAGGCTTATCGGTGAGCCGGCACACCTGGTAGTTAAATCTGACTGTAAACGCACCTCAACACTCAGGCAGGAGCAGATGCAGGGTGCAAGGACATCAGAGAGTCAGACTGTGTGAAGACACAATGACGACTCCATCTCTGAACTGATTGTTCTTTCTCAACAATCTAGTTTGGAGATGTTACAAGTGAATGACATGAATCGCAAACATTCTTACTGATGTCTGTCCCTCTCTCTGTCCTTTCCAGCTCCTGTCTCTGCTGTTTGAAGATCTGTTTAAGAAGTTCAACTCTGAACTGAAAAAAATCGCTGACCAGATCATTCCAAAGCAGAGAGCAGCTCAGTTTGATGTAGTGAAGCACATGCGGCAGGATCAGATCACCAACGGCATGGTCAACGCCATATCTACAGTGAGTCGGAGTCCATAAATGTAAAGAGATAATTCAATAGAAAGGACACACCTCTCCCCTGGAGGAACAGGGTTCAAATTACTTTTACTACAAATTACAATTTACAAAATTTTTTTTATTTTATTTTATGTCTAGTGTGATAAAAATTCTAAACTGAAGGTTTACTCAAGTATTCACAAAGCTTTCGGCCGTATTCCATGGCCAACTTCAGCTTAAGAAAGATTTTGCAAATAGCTAAGTAAGTGTACCTTGAATATAGTGTAGCATAAGACACTTTAAATGTACCTAATAAACATCACTTTTTTCCATATGTTTGGTGATTTAAAAGTTGCCCCAACACTATCTGTTGAGGAGGTAAAGCAAAAAAAAAGTGAATGAAACAGAGGAGCCAGTGTTATTCTTTTACAGGTCTTAGATTTAAGCCTTTTAGTACATTCACTTATAATGCTTTTTGAGACCACACACACACCTACATATCAGACTGAGCCATTGCATGAGTTTGATGTGTAGCACAATAGTTCTTAGTCACAGCAACACTGTGCACTCACAGCAGTATGATGAAAACAGGTTTGTGGTTTAAAAGTCAGTCGTAATTTAATCATTCAGATCAGAAAGCTTTGGAAGCAAAGCAGACATGTTTTAAGCATAATTAATATAATAATCTTAAATATTTGAGTTCAGTTTAGGCAGGGTAACAAAGAATAGTGACATTTCTTTCCACAGGGCAACTGGTCTCTGAAGAGATTCAAGATGGACCGTCAGGGTGTCACCCAGGTCCTGTCTCGTCTCTCCTATATTTCGGCTCTTGGTATGATGACCAGAATCTCCTCCCAGTTTGAGAAGACCAGGAAGGTCAGCGGGCCGCGCTCCCTGCAGCCGTCGCAGTGGGGCATGCTGTGTCCATCTGACACCCCTGAGGGAGAGGTGAGTGAGCTGCAAGCAGCCACACCTGAACAGTGAGGATGTTACACTAGCAAAAGGCCAAAAGGTCTCCATTTTGAATATCTGTTAAATGCTAAATCAGTTAAACGTATTCATAAAGTTGCATTGTAATGTGGTTTAATTACCACATTAATGAAATCAGTCTGTGAAAAGCTTGAAGGCCTATACATGCAGCACATCTGTGCATTTGCTAAAATTACCCATGAAGAAAGAACGGGTGACATGACATTTAGTCTTTTTGTCTTTTATTTTGTCTGATCAATGCCGTATTCAATGTGTAAACCATCCCATTATATTACATTAAAGCAGTGTTTTCTTGTGCAAGATAAAAGCACTGCATTATCAGTATGATAAAGGTGGTTTCAGACTATACCCAGAAAGAGAGTGCTTTAATTTGAAATGCCAATGTTTGTTGGCCTTCATTAAAATCCATTGAACCTTCACAATAGAGAAGATTTCATATGTTTTTTTCAACCGTGTTATACCTAAAGACTATGAACTACCATTAAAAACAAAATTATTGACAGGTAGGTACATGCAATGCTGAAATGAACCACATGTTACAGTGTTACTTGTCTTGTTGTGGAGGACAGCCATTTGAGAATGTACTTAGATGTCCATTAAATATTGTTGTTGAATGATTTGGTGTGGTTTTCACAAAGATCCGTGGTGCAGCATTCTTTTGTCGAGTGTAGCATCGTTCATTAAATTGTTGTTTGTAGGCCTGTGGTCTGGTGAAGAATTTGGCTCTGATGACCCACATCACCACCGACATGGAGGACGGTCCAATCGTCAAACTGGCCTTCAACCTGGGCGTAGAGGACGTCAACCTGCTGTGTGGAGAAGAGCTCTCCTACCCGAGCGTCTTCCTCGTCTTCCTCAATGGTAAAACTCCTCTGCACCAATGGAGCCTAATACATACATAAAGAAAGAAAGAAACAAACATAGAGAATTAGCACGGGATACGGTTGCTTTAGATCACTTGAAAAGAAAGTCTAATCCTCCCTGTTTTCAATGCATTGTTTATGAACATGGAGGGAAAATATTCTGTTTCGTTTACAGAAGGCAATTTTGTATTTTGCATGGAGGCTGATAAGTCATTAATTTCATGGCAGCAGTAGGTATTATTCTTGAGTCAGAACTTGGGCCCTTAATTACTGTATATGTTTGTCTCGCCACTGATAACTGTCAAATTATATTAGCTGCCATACCATTTAATTAGTTGGTAGCAGCAGGTGTCAAAGCCCTTCAGAGTGTGTTCACTGCACATGTGCCCTCACACAGAGGCAGAGCACAGTGTCTCCTCTGTTCTCCAGTCATGTGTCTGTCACACTTGATATGAACAAACCCCTGCAGGCCGTTTGAGCTCTGCTTTCACCAGCTGTGGGAGGTTCAGAGTACACTACTGTATGAGCATGCTGTTTCACTTTTTCTTTCTATTTGAGGTTTGTGAGTTCTTCAGTCATAGTTTAACCCAAAAGTAGAATTTACTCACTGTTTATTATTCCCATAGTAACTTTAATTATGTGCTGCAGCTGTTTGATCCGTTACTGTTTCTACTCTTTAGACTAGAGCTGAAACAACAAATCATTAATCGGCTGCAATTCTGATTGTAGTGTAATGGATTGAGTTCTTTCTCAAGCACAAATGGCAAACCTTTCCCTGGTCCAGCTTCTCAAATGTCAACATTTGCTGCCTTTTTTGGTCTTATTTGATAGCAAACACAATATTTTCTGCGTTTCAGACTGTTGTGGACAAAACAAGCAATTTGAAGACGTCATATTGAGTGGTGATGGGCATTTTTCACTATTGTGACATTTTGTAGACAAGAAGATGGAGGACATAATGAACAATTAATCAATTATGAAAATCTGACAATTATTAAACAAAGAAATGAACTACATCTGTTCGTTCACTGTCAAAGACCGCCGGCTATGGATTATGATGTCCAGAATCTCACACCAATTAATGACTGGAAATTAAAAGCAAATTTGTTTCTGGAAATGTCCTTTTAATCAAAGGTGAATCAGACAGTTATGCAGGTACAGACTGACACCAGTATACACTGAGAGGCAAGTGTTTTTATATGTAAAGTGTAATTATGTATAACATGTGTCTGTACATTTATCTGTCCATTTGTCTGTATTATGTCAGGTAACATTCTTGGTGTGATTCGAGATCACCATAAGCTGGTCAACACCTTCAGACTGATGCGCAGGGCAGGTTTTATCAACGAGTTCGTGTCCATCTCCACCAACCTGACTGACCGCTGCGTCTACATCTCTTCTGATGGAGGACGTCTCTGCAGGTGGGGAAGTTTGGACCTGGACTTTTTACACAAGGCATAAAAAAAGCTTAAAAATAATTGCTATAGGAAAGATTTTGTATTTTTAAAATTACTCTCTTATACACCCAGGTCTTTGTATGATAAATTACTAAACATTTTCAAAATTCAATGTCCATTCAGATTTTTTCATCCCAATGTGGTGGTGTTTGATAAGAAAGAATAGTATGTAATAAGTCTCAAATTAGTGGTTTGACAGTGTTCTGCTTTGGTCTGTGTTGTTCTCAGGCCGTACATCATAGTGAAGAAGGGACAGCCGATGGTAAAAAACAAACATATTGAAGATCTGTCACAGGGCTACAGGTGAGACTTGGAGTCAGGAGAACTACGTGTTGGGAGAGTCTTTTAGGAGCATATTTGTTTTCAGATAATCCTATAATATATTAAAAGAGCAGATTGCCAGATTTAGCTTTTTAATGAACTCGTCGTCTTGATTTTATAATTTCTGAAACACACTTTTCTTAACTCCAGAACCTTTGAAGACTTTTTGCACGAAGGCCTGGTGGAGTACCTGGATGTCAATGAGGAGAATGACTGTCACATCGCCCTTTATGAACACATGATTAACAAGTCAGTGGCACATGATTCACATATTTAAAAATGGGGAAAAAGGTCCTCCTGATATGTTTGTCATTGAACACGCGAATTTCACTGCCTCTTTTATTTGTTTTTTTATTTCTGTAGAGACACAACACACTTGGAGATCGAGCCCTTCACACTGCTCGGGGTGTGTGCTGGCCTCATTCCCTACCCCCACCACAACCAGTCACCCAGGAACACATACCAGTGCGCTATGGGCAAGCAGGCCATGGGTAAGACTCAGCTGAGCAGGTAGCTTCAGTCTGCAGGCAGGTCATTAAACTGTGAAGATCTCAAATCCTTTCTCAAACACCCTCCACACAGCTGCAGTGTTTCCTCCTGCGCATGCATACAAACACAGATACTGACAGTAATTTAATCTTACATCAACACTATTCTTAAGCCCCCTAAATCTGCTGGTTTAGAGTTTTATTTGCACATAAATGGACATTAGAATAACAAACTCTTTAGATACAAGCAGCCCGCTGGTCCCCCAAAACTCTGCTCCTGCTCTACTTCTTGTCAGAAAACATTTGTATGTGTGATTGAGTGATTTTCTTATGTGTGTGTGTGTATGCGCATGGACATCAAACATGGGGCGCTTGCGTAGGTTCTCCATTGTGCTGTGTGTGTGTGCGGAGGCCCTTTCCCTGCCAGTCACCCAGAGTGTCATTAGCAATTCATTGTGTCTGCTCTGGCTGTGCTCAGGGGGTCAGTGTGCTCAGCTGCGAAAGACCACAGAGTGCGCACCCGTAGCTCCTTGGTAACCAAAACTTCCCCAAACGGCCCTGCTAACATTCATAAGAGCTGCGGTCACCCCCACCCCACCGCTTTACCTCCATCCGTCCCTTCCTCCCCTTCCCCCATTATTACAAAAACACAGACTGGAAATATATTTGGCCCACTATCCTCTGCCTTGTCTGTTTTGTGTGGACAGCCCTATACATGTGCAAATCTGGTTGTGTGGCTCAGCCCTCTGTGCTTGTAGCCTGATTGTGAAGTAATAGCATCTGACAAATGTCAAGGCTTCCAGGGAGGCCAGGCTTTATGCCGTAACTCACCGTGTTCCTCCACTCCGCAGCTCTGAGAGGGCGCTAACCGGGCCCAGCCCTGACCCACCCAGCAGGAGGGTTAAACATCTATAATCTGTTAATAATTGATTTATAGACAGTTGAGAAAGACATAGACAAATGATTCCATATCAAAGAGTGAGTTACAGAAATAAAATCCCCATACATCTGCTCTCCATGTCTCCTCTCTCCAGGTACTATTGGCTACAATCAGAGGAACCGTATCGACACTCTGATGTACCTGCTGACTTATCCTCAGAGGCCCATGGTCAAAACAAAAACCATCGAGATGATTGACTTTGAGAAGCTGCCTGCTGGTCAGAACGCCACTGTGGCCGTGATGAGCTACAGCGGCTACGACATTGAGGATGCTCTGGTCCTCAACAAAGCCTCGCTCGATAGGGGTGAGAGCGGTTTGTCTGAAAATGACGGGGAGCATGTCATCTGTTTCACAGGAGTTTAGTATTTTAATCAGTAGTTTTTTGGATTTCACATAAAAATTTCTTCTATTTCAACATATTTGTTGTTTGCCTCCAGGATTTGGCCGATGCCTCGTCTATAAAAACGCCAAGTGCACACTGCGGCGTTACACCAACCAGACCTTTGACAAGGTGATGGGACCTATGCTGGATGCTGCCACACGAAAGCCAATCTGGAGGCACAGCATCCTGGATGCTGATGGCATCTGCTGCCCCGGTGAGTACCAGCAGGACTGGAAGAGACCCAGCATGCCTTGCTGCTCTTTACCAGGCTCAAATGCTCCAATAAATGTGACTTACCATATCATTGATAATACCATAAGTTGTTTACTGTTTTAAATTGGTTTTCTTTGACCTTTCTGTCAGAGAGTTCTTCGTTGCAATAGATGATAATTTCTCCAAAAACTGAAATTTTAGTCTTGGTTCTAAAGCTCAGAGAGAGAAACTGACTGCAAAGTTAAATTCCCTTGGACTTATCCCAAGCCCAACAAGCAAGAAATCTTTGTGATTGACTCAGGGCTAAACTTTAAGGCTCATTTGGCGTTTGTGACCAATTCTGCTTTTTATCACCTTAAAAATATTGCGACCATTTCTCTCTCTGAGTGACAGAGAGACTAAATCATGCTTTTGTATCAAGCAGGCTGGACTACTGTAATTCTCTCCTATCTGGTCGACCCAAAAACAGTATAAATCAGCTGCAACTGATTCAGAACTCTGCGGTCCGAGTGCTGACCAGAACCAGAAGGAGAGAACAAATTACACCTGTTTTACAGTCCTTACATTGGCTGCCTGGCAGTTTCTGTATTGATTTTTAAAATATTTTACTTGTTTTTAAAGCAGTTCATGTTCTTGCACCAGTATATTTGTCTCACATGCTTACAGTGTATGAACCAGTACGGCCCCTCAGATCCCCTGGCACGAGTCAGCTAGTTGTTCCAAAGTGCAGGACTGAAACCTTTGGTGAGGCAGCTTTTATGCTCCGAGCTGCTGGAACAGTCTGCCAGAGGATCTCAGGGTAGCTGGAATCGTGAAAACCTACTTCTTCAGCCTGGCTTTTGATTAAGGGGAAGTTTTTGTTTTAAGAGATGTATAAACAGGCAACAAAGATAGCTAAGAGTCACATCATGTAATAGTAGTGCATGTAATAGCCTGGGCAGGCCATCCTAACACTGTGATAAACTGTTTGATATATCTTGTGTGTGGCCCAGGTGAGAGAGTGGAGAACAAGCAGGTGTTGGTGAACAAGTCCATGCCAACTGTCACGCAGACACCACTGGAGGGCAGTACCCAGCCAGGCCAGCCCCAGTACAGAGACGTGCCCATCAGGTGAGAGCACTTCAGCTCCCAACACCACACCCACCCACCTCAACATGTTCACTGTGTCCTCAGCTTGTGTTGCCTCGCTGTGGACCCACCTGTTGAGCGTCTGTATGTAAACATTTAGATTTATTGCAAATCCTTATGTAAATAAACTCTATTCTCACATTTTCTGTCTGCAGCTATAAGGGCTCAACAGACTCGTACATTGAGAAGGTCATGATCTCATCCAATGCTGAAGACGCTTTCCTCATCAAGATCCTCCTGAGGCAGACCAGGAGACCAGAGATAGGAGACAAATTCAGCAGTCGGCACGGGCAGAAAGGTGTCAACCTCAGCAATGTCACATCTTCTCTCTGAAAAAGGCTGACATATTGAGCTCAAACCTAAATGTGCACAATACTGAGCACTGCATCACCACTTAGAGCCTCAAATTTGAACCTGTCATGAAAGATTGTAAATGACTGGACAAAAAAAAAAAAAAAATCTTTGGTCGTCTCTGTGCCGGAGCATTTGTTGAGTCACGTCCCAGTGGCTGTAGCTCTGTCACTGCCCCCCTGTCCTCATCTTTCAAGAGCTCTTTTCAATTAATTGGCTCTTTGTCCTGTGCCAGACTATGCAAATTTATTACACCCCTGCAGTATTCTGCTGCTACTAGGGAAAAAGTGTTTACAACCTCCATTGTTTTGCAGCACCTCCCCTATAGAGGGCTTGTATGATGTTTTAATCAAAAAGCTAACTGGCGCCATGCATAATTTACTCTCCTCATTAACGCGGTGGCCACTGGGCGGTCAGCTCAGGATGGGACAATGTCTTCTGTCTCAGATAGTGACGAAGAGAGAGGGGTCGCTGGGGGGTTAGCTGGAGGAGATGTGGATGGGAATTCCCAGATGTGCACCTGATGTACGGTTCGTTTTTGATTTCTTTTCTTGAGGCACGTTGACGTGTTCACTGCTATTTTAGAATTAAGAAATGCTTGTGAAACCTTTTGTTGTAGAGAAAACACATTTTCTTTTATTTCACAAAATTTTCAAACAGAATCCTGAACTAAACCCTAACTCAAGGATTCATTATGTTATTAGGAGTGAATTTGGCTGCAGCAATAGATCTCACAGCTACTCATGGCTAGTCTCATAAGTCCTGGTCAGTAGAGCAGAATAAGTTAATTATTTACCGGTCACACGCACACACATGCACAGCTGTGGAGGTGGGGGAGGAGGTGGAGGGCTTGTCAGTAGTAGGGGCCCATTGTGCGAGCCGCCAGCGTGGAACTGTATGAGCTGTGATGGAGGGCTGTGGACCCTTGCTGTTGTCTTGCCTTTCTCTGCTGATTTCATGCCTCTTTTATCATTCAATTTCACACAAAACAAACAACACCGAGGATGTCTGCTATGGGAACTAGTCTCTCTCTCTCTCTCTCTCTTTCTCTCTCTCTTGCTCTCGCTCGCTCGCTCTGGCTCGCTCTCTCTCTCTCTCGCCTCCCTCTCTGTTTAACTTCTCCATTTTCCTCTTTCATCCTACTTTTACCCCGATATTCAAACTTTTTTTTTGACTGCCTTTTCTTTGTTTTTATTCTCCCCTTTTACCTTTTCTTCCACTCGCCTTTTCTCTTTTCCTTTCACCTTCTTCCTGCTGTTGGATGACTTTCCAGTAAATCGCTGCACTTGTTCCCAGTCAACATCCTGTTACTGCATCCTGTAAGGCATCAACAGTCTGCTGTGTCGCTGACTGGTCAGCTAATAGTGAATTTTTCCCACGTACACTGATTCAATTTCTCCTCTCCAGTTGATCCCCCCCTCCACTTTCTCTGAGTTGAACTGAAAGTCATGGATGTGTAATCCTGGTCTCCCTGTCAAGCTAAGCACCTTTCTCCACTTCCTGCTCTCCTTCTCTCCTCTCCTCTTTTCTTTTTTTTTTCCATTTGCAAATGGGCCTACAATCTGTTTACCCTGGCCAGGGAAGAGTGCTTCGGCCCCTCAGCAAACATTTGCACTCACACTTAAACTCCTGGCTACCAGGGCGCTTGTCCCCCACGTCATGTGAATCAAAAGACAACCCTGTCTGCCCACATGAGTATGGAAATGTCATGCTCAGGCAGGGGTCCAAGCCTCCCAGCAGCAATACACAACAAAAAGTTTACCTAGACGTGTTTTAGTCAAAACTGTGTGTTAGTGGGTTAGTGGGCAAAGCTGAAATATTTTCCCTACTTCTGTCTCTTGATTAATGACAACTGCTCATCACAAGTTCTGAGAGCCCAAGGTGACGTCTTCAAATTGCTTGTTTTGTCCAGCCAACAGTCCAAAAGGAAAATGTTTTAGATTTTACGATGATGATGATGATGATGATGATGATAAATGGAGAAAAACATCTGATCCTCACATGTAAGAAGCTGAGACCAGCAACGAGTTAGACACCTTTGCTTGATAAATGACCCAAACAATCAATTAAATAATTAGATTATTTTTGTTCAATTTTCTGTTGATCGACTGATTAGTGAATGGACATTAACTGAAGATAAATCATTTAAAAGTGGTTGATGTGCTTCATCTGCAGTTTGTGTGAAAGTACAGTCATATTGTACAGATGTGTGTGTGTCTTCAATACGTTTTTTTTTTCTGTGTGTGTATCAGGTGTTTGTGGGCTTATCGTTCCACAGGAGGACATGCCGTTCTGTGACACGGGCATCTGTCCAGATATTATCATGAACCCTCACGGATATCCCTCCAGAATGACGGTATGACTCTTCACAGCTGTGGAAGAACATATTTTGTAGAGTATTTGTTTAAAAAATCATTTAATTGTTTTGTCTATATAATGTCAGAAGAGAGTGTAAAATGTCTGAGCTCAAGGTGAGGTATTCACATGGCTTTGTTTTGTCCAAGATCCAAAAATATTCAGTGAAATATAATTTCTGACAAATAAAAGTATTAAATGTTCAGCATCTTGGTTTTAAAAGGTGATTCAAATGACTTATTAAATTATCAAAAGAGTTTAATTAATGAATTGACTAATCATTTCAGCTCTAGAATTCTGTGTAACTTGTCAGGTAGGCCTAGTCAAGTTTTGTGCTGGTGAAAATTTGGTAATTTGACACCAAATCCAAAACCTGTAGACAGTTGTTGTTTCAGTCTATATTCAGTCTCTGTGTTGACTGTCGCTCTTCATAAGTTTGTGTCGGCTCTTCTGAGACAAAACCCTCATTATCCCCGCTCCTCTCCTCTCCGGGTTATCATTGGCTTCCAGAGCACACGTCCATTGACGCGCTAAGCAGCAATCTTACTGTTCACAAACAGATATTTGTTGCTGCGGAAACGCCTGCCAGCAAAGCCGCCGCCCGTAGCAGAGTGTGGAAGTTTTATCAAACATGCACAGTACATCTTAACTGTAGGATGGTGCTGAATGTGAATGACATGAAACTTGGCCCCGTTTCTGCCTCCTTTTAGTCCTTTACACTGAAAAAAACTTGAGTGATCTTTACTGCTGAAGTTGTCAGTGCCAGTGTGTTTGCTCGCTGCGGTTGTCATGGAAAAGACTCAGAAATGTTTGGCTCAGGAAGATGTTTCTGTGGCCTGAGAGTGAAATGAGAGTAGGTGTTTCCTTTTATGTGATGGGGTCAGGGGTCCCCTGGGTGCGACCTCAGGAATTGTTGAAATCAGTCATCCTTAGACTGCTGGTCCCACCCCGAGGGGTACATGTGTAATCTAATCTCACCCACAATATCAACATTTGGTGCCAGGAGAGAGTGTAAATCACAAAAGATTTATGGTATGAACATTGTCATTGTTACATTTCTGGACTTTAAAGAGTGTGTCTGATTGTGTCAGGTGGGAAAGTTGATTGAACTGCTGGCTGGGAAGGCGGGAGTCCTGGACGGCCGGTTTCACTATGGTACAGCCTTCGGAGGCAGCAAGGTGAAGGATGTGTGCGAGGATCTCATCCGTTATGGCTACAACTACCAGGGCAAAGACTACGTAACCTCAGGAATCACTGGGTAATAAAGAGATTATGTTTCATCACATTAAACTCCTATACACATCACGTTACTGCTCAACATTCTCCAAAGCACACCATATTTATAGGTTGGTTTTCTTAAAGACTGTGTTCAATTTTTATTTCTTTTACACAAAGAAAACCAGCTTGTGTAGACTTAAAACTAGCTTGTGAATCATCATTTCCGATGTATTGAACCCGTTTCTCAGAACAATGTCTGACTGATGAAGGACTGTTGTGACTGCTCAGTCTTAAAGGAAACTCGGGTATCTGAATCTTAAAGAGCTGGCTGCTGAAGAGCACATTTTTCTTTTAACTATGCCAGAAATTAAAACTGATTTTGAGATCCATAGGATCATCTTGTTTGATTCGTAGGACTTCACTTGCAGCCTTACTGTTGTTTTTTGGGTTTGATTTTCCAACAACATAGTGTCTTGGCAGACAAATGTCAAATGTAAGATGTCTGAGCCTCCCAGAGACACCTGAATGCACCATCGTCATCATGATGGCTTCAGCATCAAGTGTTTTTAAAGCAGCCCCGGTTCTCTCCTGCATTACCAGAGGAAAAAAACGCAACTTTGATTAATAGCTGAATTCTGCAGTCTGTAAAACATCAAGTCATGCCAAATGTTGATCACATCTTAATCTGAACTCAAAATTATTAAAATTGTTGGACCAACAGACAAAATCCCCACAAATGTTCATTTAACAATCATATGAAATAGAGAAGCAGCTAGATCTATATGCATTACCTTGATATTTATGTTTGACTGCTGTATTTTCCTCAGGGAACCTCTGGAGGCTTTCATCTACTTTGGACCGGTGTATTATCAGAAACTAAAGCACATGGTCCTTGACAAAATGCACGCCAGAGCCCGAGGCCCCAGAGCTGTCCTCACCAGGTAAAATCAATGGTCTTATTGTAATTGCATAGAAATAACAACAAGAAAACAGTGGAGGACTAACAAACTGACCTGTTTGTTTCTCCTGAATGCGTCTGTCCCACTATCAGGCAGCCTACGGAGGGTCGCTCCAGAGACGGAGGTCTACGTCTGGGTGAGATGGAGCGCGACTGTCTGATCGGCTACGGAGCGAGCATGTTACTGCTGGAGCGCCTCATGATCTCCAGTGATGCCTTTGAGGTGGACGTGTGCGGACAGTGCGGCCTGTTGGGATACTCTGGGTGGTAAGTTGAAACTTTCTGTTGACTGCAGACCCGTTGATCAGTTTCTCCTGGAAACCAACATACAGGCTAACCTGTTTGCAAGTTATTGTTGGTGCTCATACACTCTTAAGATTTGAAGAGGCATTGCATGACATGCCCGGACTTCAGAACTTTGACATTTGCTTATATGATCCAGTGTACATTAATGTGTACTCAAAGAACAAGAAGATTTATGGAGCATTGTCTTTTTCAGGTAAATGTTTATGTCAGCAAGATTGGTTTCTTTCTTAAAAATGAAACTTCTGTGTCTTTATGGTGTATCATTTCTATATTCCTCCACTGTAACTGGGCTCTCGTTGGCTACTGGGTCAGGATGTGTTACAGATTGAATCTAAACACTGCAAAGGAAGGGTGATGACTATCTGATCTGTAGAAGTTATCAGATCTTGTGGAATTACAGTAATTATTTCTCTGGTTTGTTTCCAGTCTGATTCTCAGTTTTTTACCTTCCAGGTGTCACTACTGTAAGTCTTCCTGCCACGTTTCCTCCCTGCGTATCCCGTACGCCTGTAAGCTGCTGTTCCAGGAGCTGCAGTCCATGAACATCATCCCTCGACTCAAACTGTCACGCTACAACGAGTGACCAGGACAGGCAGAGAAACACAGTCTGTGTGAGTGACAGGTTTAGAGTTAGAGATATAACTTACAAAGTCTGAAACAGATTAGTTTGTAAAAGATATTAGAGGTGTGACTGAGCAGAAAGAAACAGGCTAAAGCTTTAAAAAGAATATTTTGACATTTTTTGTTTGTGTTCCCAAACCAAAACAATGTGAAGTTTCTCATATTATGTTGGTACTTTCTCACCTTTCTGTCCTATGTGTACATAATAAACACAAAAAGATGATTTCACAATCATCTGCTGTTTGTGTTACTATTTGATTTCTTTTAGCATTTTCTGTTTAATTATAAATATTAAAATAAATACTCTTAAATCTAAATACAGCATTTGATCAAGTTTTAATAATAAAAAATAGCAGCAATCCACGAACAGTGTTCACCCTTTTCTTTTTGTTTCTTTAAAAAACAGATTGGTTTATTCTTTATATTTTTTGTGAAAGAATTTCAAAGCATAAACAAGTATTTTAGATGGTTAAAGGCAGCAAAGGTTTTCACCTGAAACTTGAGCTGTAGGTAATCCATCACAGTAGTTGGATAGTGTTATATTTTTAGAACGTTATCGCACTGTTACAGCGTCCAGGCGACATCCCTGGTTCGAATCCAGCCAAGAACCTTTGTTGCTCTCTCTTGCTCTCTCTTTTTCATTCTCGCTCTCTCTCTCGCTCTGCCTCTATATTTCCTGTCTGCTTCTCTGCTGTACTCTATCTAATAAAGGCAAATTGCCCAAAAAATACCATTGAGTGCTAATGCACTTGTGGGGTCACTTGTGGTGCGTTCATGTGCTGATAAATGTTCAAATTCTGAGATTTGGCTGCTGAACAGCATATCATTCACAACTTATTTTATTATAAATTCAACCCCAGTAAACAAAGAAGAGGCAAATATGGACATCATGAGAATAATAATCTGAATTTGACCATATCAACAGCGTAAAACTACATATTTTTTTATTTTCAATATATAGAATCTGTACAACTCAAAGTAACAGCAAACCTGTAGAGGGAACTCATCTGCATTAAGCAGAAGTGAAATGTCAAACTAAGGTTGAGCAATATGGTTGAAATGTTTATCACAGTACTGACATAATAAAAAAAGTATATATTCTGATATTGATATGTCACAATTTAGCAAATGAAATGAATGTGCTCCACTGCAATGCATTACATGAGACCAAAATCTTCATATGAAGCAAAACCACAAATGCCCAATTATTCAACTATTATTGTCCATTAGTGGTTAATCTGTTGATTATTTTCTCGAGTAATTTATTATAATAGTTTCTTTTTATAAGAATGACAGAAACAATTTCACAAAGCACAAGATAATTTCCTCAAATGTCTTTAGTGTGACCAGTAGTCCTAAACCCGAATATATTCTATTTACAATCAGAGAAGATGAAGAAAACAGAAAATATTCACATTTTAAAAACGATTGTCAAATTTTTACTACTACAACTAATTATTGCAGCTCTCTATATTGTTTTTACAGCTCGCTATAACGTAAGACAACGTTATCATGATATTGATATCAGCCTGACCTGATTGAAGTTCCTCAGTAGATAGTGGAGGATCACGGTCGTATAAATATGTCATGTGATAAGCAGACAGCTGGATGTTATATACAACAATGTTCAGTGACGACATCTAGCTTTGAGTCATACGGTTTTCTCTTTTAAACTGAAGCTTTAATACCACCAACTGGTATGTAGCATAACCATACCCCCCACTCGCACATACACACACATCTCAATTGGGGCCTTTTCACTGAACAAAAGCAGTACACATCCGTTTGTGCGGGCAGATTGTGTGAGAATAGGAAGGGTGGAAGAGGCTCTTTTGGTGGCTGCACCTGTCCTATTTTATGAGGCTCTAATAAGCAGATAACAGGATGAAAAAGAAAGGACGTCCACTGAGGGAAATTCAGACTCCACCTTCTCCTTATTTGACTGAAATTAATTAGATCCTCTTTTGAGGTCATGGCTTTGCACCAGCCACCATTTAGGCCTTTGAATTTTGTGTCATTAATGGGGTGTTATAGTATATTTCTTGTTTAATCTTTTCTTAAACACTGAGAATCTTTGCAGACAAGTCAAAATGATTTCCTGTTATGATGATACAGGTCTTTTTTGCTTTTTTTAAATAGACTTTTCCAAGGTTTTTTTGACCTGTCACTCATTCCAGCAGCTTCACATAGGAGTCTGAATGGATGCACAGACCTGTTTTAACAAATTATGACCCTTTGCACAGTGTCCCATGTGATGTTGCTGCCACCCTGTCCAACACGTGCTCCCAGGTGGCTGCACGGTGCGTGTCGGAGAGTAGCAGCAGTGGTGCCCACGCCTGCGCACTGGTAGAGAAAGTCCTCCTTTGCTTGCATGGTGTGGTGAGTAATTCAGCCATAATCCGCCTTTCTCCTCTCCCTTCTTTCCCCTCTCCTCTCCCCCTCTCCCGTGGTTCCATTCATATTCTAATCACAGCTTTCCCTTCTCCAGCTCTCAGGCACTCCATCAGAGCCCTCCCAGCCTCGGGCTTTGCACTTTTACTTCCCCCCCTTTGTGACCGTTCCCTCTTCTCAGAGGCACACCAAAAATAAGGTTGCCACAACGAAAGAGTGAGCGAAAAAGATGTGAGAACGCCACCAAAATATTCACACTGGTGCAGTTTTAGCACACTCGGATGTGTGTCCAAGCACATGATGTGTTGACGCTATGGAAAAGTTGTCACAAAGATGGTTTAGTGGTGGAATGAGGTGAGAATCGGACCAAATGTGGCAACAAGTGTCCGTGTGATGTGAAATGGGAGTTAAAATCAGAAGGAAAGGCAGGAGCGGCGGTTGTGTGGGGATGTATGTTTATATGGAGCTCTGGGGTGTATAAAAACGTATTAAATGCCTTTATGGAAGACGGGGAGGCCACAGTGTTAGGACTGCGTAGATCTAAGCCTCTTTTTTTTTTTTTGGTTGGGAGGGAGCTTTTCTTATTCAAAACAGCTCCACAAAAGACTTCCAGTGAGCCTTGCCACATCCCCATCTGACTTGGGGCCATTCATCAGCCTTCCAAGCCTATCAATGACATGTCCCCATCAGGGCTCCTATAAAATCAGCCCCTTTCCCATGAAACATCAGCAAACATTTTGACGGGTCTGGCTTTCCCCCCGCTGGATTTCT
>JAVQJF010026589.1:0-21352 GCA_036023855.1 Gadopsis marmoratus | reverse complement strand
GTAATTATCTTATTATCATATCAGCTATGTTTATCTTCCCTGATTAAAATGCTGGAAGATTGACGGATAAATTTAAATCATATTTGAAAAACATATCAACCAATGGTCTGATTGTTTTTCTGCAGTAACCAGGCACTTTATGCAAATTAAGGTTGTTTTTTTTTGTCATAAGTTGTCACGTGTTCATTTAAATTAAACATCAGGAGGCTCTTGTCTAGCTCTCTGTCGTGTCTCTGTGTGCGGATGTATTAATCAGGAATAACTCTTCCTCTTGTCCTCTCAGGTATCTGGACGGTAACCAGTTCACCAGCGTTCCCAAGGAGTTAGCCTCTTTCAAATACCTGCAGCTTGTGTAAGAGGCTCTCGACTAGACTCTCTTTTCACTCTAACGTACCTCATCGAACTCCACCAGCCCCGAGCCACGTCTGCAGGCACTGACACCGTGAACACTTACTCCGTTTCCACGTTTCTGTATGGACACACCTACGTTTAGTGTGGTTCTATTAATGTATCTTCTCATCTTTGTCTCTGCTCTTGCACACTGGATTTGACGTGAAGCAAAGTCTATGATGTCTTAAGTGCTGACTTCAAGCTTTTAACAGTGAGCAGTGACTCGTGGCCCATTTTATTCAGCCTGCTAGTTTCAGGACAATGGAGCAGGGCGACGAGCCTAAACATACACCCAAGGAGTGGAATGAAAAGCAAAAGGAAAAGCCCAAAAACAAGTGAAGCGGGCTCAGATTCAAATAAGCTTTACTGACCTGACAGATCAGGAATCTATATTGCCAAAGCAGTACAGAAATACAATATAGTAAAGGCATTAAATAACATAAAGAATAATATATAAAGAACAAACAAGGACAGCTGTAATACTTTTATACAGATGTGTCTGTCTCAACCTACAGTTTGGTCCCCTGCAATTGGGGAACTTTATAAAAGCAATTCCTGATATGGATGTGAACACCATCAATTTAAAGCTGAGAATCAGCACTTTAACCTTGAGAGTCTCTGTTTCATTTTATTGTCACATGAACTATTCTCACTTTTTGATAAATGAATCCTATATTTTGCCGCGTTGGAGGAACACAGGACACAAAAGAGCTGCATGTGTGGACAAGCCCCATGGCAAGCGTACTTGCCAACAAATCCAGCAGGGGGTGCTGTGGACTGTGTGGTTAGTCCAGCTCCTTCCAAATAGCCTCATGGCTTCATTTTGAATCACAAACACACATCTCAGTTCAATGATCAGCAGCATCTTAAGATGTTCTAATGAGACGATCTGCGTCTGTGTGCATGTTGTGGGGAGAGAGTTCAGTTTGTGTTGTTATCTTTGTGTGTGTGTGAGTACTGTATGTATTTGTGTATCTTATGGGACTCCTGCAGTATTTCGTGTGTGCGTGTATTGATTGGAATTTACCCTTTTGCCTCTGCAGAGATCTGAGCAACAATAAAATCAGCTCCCTGTCTGATGACTCCTTCTTCAATATGAGCCAGCTCACCACCCTGTGAGTCCGCAATCACACACACACACCTAGAAATGTCCTTTTTCATATATTAAAGGAGATATTCAGAATATATTTGAATCCCCATAACCAAGGGCAATTTAACTTAACTTGGTTTGTAGTCATGAGAGATATGACCGTAAGGTTTTTAACTTTTAGATCTTCAACTTGCTGTTACGTGTAACCCTTTAAGTCATGTTTAAAAAAAAAAAGAAGTAAGCAAAGACTGGACCAAAAGCCAGAAAATAAATTGCACTAGATTGTGGTAATTCAAGATATAAATCACGATTAAGCTGGCACAGAGTCGCATGACTTGGGACTGTAGTTAATCGCTGCAGGCAGGGGTTTTTCACAGCAAAGTCACAGTGCTGTTCTCTCATCCTGTGCAACGTCAAACCTGTCCTCTGTAACACTTTTGTGGCGTCAAAGGAAGCGACGCGTCTGCCTCCAGGGCGTCCCTGTGCTCTGCCAGTCGGCATGCAGACCTGGGATCCGCAGGGACGAGGTCTGCGTCGCCAGGACGCACCAGTTGCATTCTGCCAATCGCACTTTGACGTTTTGTTGGTTGTGCACGGGACCAGTAATTGCTACTGACATGCTAGCCGAGCACAAGCTGTAAGACACATGTATGGAGTGGGCCCTGTGGGAATCCTGATGGTGTCATTGTGTCGCTTCTCGTCCTGCAGGATCCTCAGTTACAACGCTTTACGCTGTATCCCTCCTCTGGCCCTGGGCGGCCTGCGCTCTCTGAGGCTGCTGTGAGCTCGCACACACACACACACACACACACACACACCGCCGTCCCCTCTCTTCATTATACGTACAGTCCATCCATCTGTGGTTGGACTTTGAATGTTCCCCTGCCTGTCAGAGTCACTGTGGTCTCTTGAGTTTTCAGCTTGACCGCGTTTGACCCTCAGCTGTGTCCGCCCCTTTCAGCTCTCTCCATGGCAACGACATCTCCGAGCTGCGGCAGGGCATCTTCAGCGACGTGGCCTCCCTGTCTCACCTGTAAGCTCTCAAACAGACACACACGCACACACGTAATGACAGCAGTGTAGCTGTGTAGCCCGTCCTCGCTGTGACAGAGCTGTGTTTGACGCACGTCCATTCCCCAGCCTGTACGTCCGCAGTCAGACAGAGTCCAGTTCTTAGAGGGCGAGTGGTTTCAAGTGGCTGCCTGATTGAATTAGCTTCCCATGGGTCAATTGATCTGAGGCGTGTGTCTGTCTGCAGACACGGTATAATCATCTTCATTCAAGCATGACCCACGTGAGTCAACCTGAGGTTCTGCAGCAGGCGTGGAAGCAGGAGAGGAGAGATGGGTGGTGGAGAGGAGGTGATGGAGGGGATGTGAACGGGAGGTGGAGGGAGGAGGGAGGGAGTGTTTTTATTTATTTTTAAGATGTGAATGTCATTTCTGCCATCGTAACGATGATGTGACAGGAAACATGATCCAGAAATCTCCTTTTTTTTTTTTGTTTATGTCCATAGGCCAAAAATTAAATATGAGTCATGCATACAGATATTTCCTGCTCACGAAGATCTTGCTTCTTTAGATGGAATGCAAGTATACTCGTGACGAATCACACGTAAAGTCAGGGGATGCCGTTCTCTTAAGGAAATTTATGAAAATGTCTTTGTTTCATTGACCCTAAATCTTGGCAGTTTGGTCTGACCCAAAATGTTTTACCTTTTGCTGCCATTTGGCAGCGTAAAATGTGCAACAATGCTATGATACGTGAATTCATTTTCCCAATTAAAGTAGAAGAAGAGCTGCTCTGGTCAGCTCAGATGATGTGGGCTGTTGACTGTAGCTGTTACGGCAATTCATGATGTGTAAAGGTTTTCGTTCCTCCTTCCTCCTCCTTTTTACTTCATTTTCTTCCTTCCTCCTTACCTTCGTTTATTCCTTTATTCTTTTCACCATTCCTTAACCTTCCTCTCATACCTTGTGTCCTCCTGTCCGACCCTCCCTTTTAGTTTTTCTTCTTCTTTCCCTTCTTCCCCCATTGTAATTTGTTTTCTTCCCTTTCCTCCCACCCACCCCATACTACTTATTTAATATTCTTCCTTTATTAATTATTTTCTTCCTTCATTTGACTTTTCTTCCTTTTCCTCTCCCTCTGTTTCCATCTGCCTGAGCTCCAGCATTAATTTGCTCTGGCCCTTCTTACCTTTTCTTCATCTTTCCTTTCTCCCCCTCTGTCAGTGATCTGACTCTTTATCTCCTTCGTTTTATCAGAGCGATTGGAGCCAACCCCCTGTACTGTGACTGCCGTCTGCTCTGGCTGTCCGACTGGGTGAAGAGCGGCTACAAGGAGCCCGGTATCGCCCGCTGTGCCGGCCCCCGCGGTATGGAGGGCAAGCTGCTGCTCACCACTCCAGCCGACAAGTTCCAGTGTCTGGGTAAGCCGGCAGGAAGCCACACACCCTTAAAACAAAAGTAGCGTGCTCTGCCGTCTCCAAGTCATGCGTGGTCCTTCAGTGAGTCTATTTCAATCCTGTGTGATTCTGGCATTAAACTTGTGAGGTGATCTAAGAGTTTTCATCTGCGCGACCTTCATCAGGACATGGCTGCTGTCACTCCTACACAACCTGCCTTAGACTGAAGGGAAGAAAATTGCCTTAATAAATGACTTACCAGTTTTTGCTGAAGGTACATCTGCTGACAACGCTGTTGCTGTGTGAGCTGATTTCTAGTTTCCAGTGTCTTGTTTTAGACGCACAGGCCTCTATTTAAAGAGTGTAATCACAGACAACATACTGACATTTTAATTCATATGAATGCAGGTGAACTACAATGAAATGTGGCAATAAAAATACAGATACAAGAACCTTATTTAGCTGTTTAATTTCATTTTGTTTTAAATAAATGATTTGTTAGGTTGCTTTCAGTTAAATTTCATGATTTACATTTGCTATCCAGACGAAGTAAATGTACTTATTTAGTGTCTAATGAATGAAAACAATGGATGGCGGACCTTCACGTGTTTCACCCAAAATCCCTTATAACCTTGATAGCAGATCTCCAGTAGATCCAGACTGATAACAAATTGGATTTTAGAGAGTTTAGATGTCAGTGATGGACACAAACATTTTTAAGAACTGGCCTCCAAGCCCCTAAATTTGGGGGCCAAAGAACGTTTTTGGTAGCCCAAATGTAAAGTTACGTAAAAAGAATCATGAAAAGGCAATTTAATTTAACTTAAGACAGCCTTCCTTAACTGTGACACTTCACTAAACAAAAAGACATTAACGGAATGAAAACATATTTGTATAATAATTCATTTAAATTGAAAACTCATGTTCTTTGTAAACACATGGTGCATATAATCTGTCTCAGTCTCTCACTTCCTCGCGCAGATACAATGACAGAATGTTGAACTAAAAGGTGCGAAGGAGTCGGGATGTTTGTGGAAATGTAACTCGCAGTTTGGGGATAAAACTGTGTGGCCACCTACACGGAGTATTTGGTCATTGTACAAACCTTTTAACCTCCAAACCAAAGTCTGTGTCCGTACAGTAAGTCCCAGATGGCAGCGTGTCATCAGAAAGCCTGACAATTAAAGTCCTGGGTCGACCGCTTGTACTATTTGTATGTAATGTAAACAGAAATGGAGAGCTGTTTATAGAGATTTCTCTCCAATGAATCATTTTTTTTGCTGCGTGAATGCACAGAGAATGGTCTTTTCTTCAGTGTTTTTGTGTTGATGAAAGAGTTTAATGAATCTACAATGAATTCAAGTTGTGAGATAATAAAAGAAGGGACGGTTCAGAGGTGAAAACCTTTAATAGGTTCTGAAGTAGCAGCTGAAAACACACGATAACAGCAGTGAAAAGCCAACAGCTCGGAGCTTTGATCCCACTATTATCACTGTCGTTAATTGTTAATAATTTTTGAAAATCAGACTTATAAAATCAGGATTATAGTGTTTCATTTCTTCAAATTGTCCCTCCAAATTAACAAGCTTTTTAAGTTTATTTTCTTTTTAAAAGCAACTGGTCTGCTGTAAAGAGATTTTTATCTGGATTTTCTGTAGACCTGCACTCAAAATGTATATTTTGTTGCCTTTGTGAAGAACACTGATTATCTGGTTACCATGGCACCTGTCAGTAGGGGGGGGGCGATATATGAGGCAGCAAGTGAACATTTTGTCCTCCAAGTTGATGTGTTGAAGCAGGAAAAATGGGCAGCGGAAGGATGTGAGCGACTTTGACAAGGAGCCAAACTGTGATGCCTGGACGACTGGGTCAGAGCATCTCCATCACTGCAGCTCTTGTGGGCTGTTCCCGGTCTGCAGGGGGCAGCACCTACCAGAAGTGGTCCAAGGAAGGAGAACCGCTAAACCGGAGACAGGGTCATGGGCGGCCAAGGCTCATTGATGGTCGTGGGGAGCGAAGGCTGGACCGTGTGGTCCGATCCAACAGAAGAGCTTCTGTAGCTCAAACTGCTGGTTCTGATAGAAAGGTGTCAGAACACACAGAGCATCACAGGTTGTTGCAGATGTGGACGCTCAGGGTGCCGTGCTGTCTGGATGTTGATGCTGATCGCTGTATCAAGCCCATTACTTTATCGGCTAACTTCAGAAACTTCCTTTTGCTCTGCAAGAACATCTCCTTCATCCTGTTGCTGGCAGTGATCTCGCTTCTTAATGACCTTTATGTAGATTCAACCTCTACCTGGCGTGTGTGTGTGTGTGTGTGTGTGTGTGTGTGTGTGGTCAGGTCCGGTGGAGGCATCCGTTCAGGCCAAATGCAGCCCGTGTGTGACCTCTCCCTGCCAGAACCAGGGTGTCTGCCAAGTCCACCACACAGAACTGTACACCTGTACCTGCAAGTCTGGCTTCACGGTATGCAGCTGTGTGTGTGTGTGTGTGTGTGTTTACGCTCTCGTGGTCTGGTGAGTGAGTTTGTCTGTGCGTTGCCGGCACCTTGTGCCCGCTAACGCAAAAATCCATTTACAAACCCAGAGCTGAATGTTTAAATCTGCATGTTGTCTGTGATTATTTTGAGCCCACATCTGTCTCTGACCATCCCATCACGTGTCTCAGTTGACCTGATCTAATGTTGTATGCTTATCCACAATATGCCCTATATGTAATGTGTACGTGTGATATTTCAGGGTGAACACTGTGAGACTCCAGTCGATGCTTGTGTCAGTAATCCCTGCACCAACGGAGGGATCTGCCTCAGTGACGAACAGACCAGAGGGTTCAGGTAACTTAAGTCTAAAAACTTAAAACAGAAACACCCGATACATGCTCTGCTGCATTATGTGACATCACAGTGTTAATCTTGCCTGTACAAAATCTGATCACCCTTAAGCCACCAACACCTGGCAACAAGAGGAAACTCCCTGACTCCGTCCTCTGTTTTCGGCAGCGTCCTGGTGGGATTTTAACCTCGCCAGCAGAGCGGCTGTAGAGATGGTCTTAGTCTGAATGTGTTGCATGGATTGTGGTGACATTTGATGCAGATACCCATGGTCCCCCCCAGAGGCTGAATCCTAATGACTTTGGTGATCCTCTGACTTTTCATCTAGCGCCACCAATAGGTCAAAATTGTCCAATGGCTTAGCTCATGGCAGGATACCCCTAAAAGTAATGAGAGGATTCAGATATAAATGTAATATAAGCATGCTAACATATACGTATAAAAAACATTTTTATGCATATTTATCTATGAGTGCTGCTTCGTTCTGAACCACTGTGGGGCGTGCCAGGCACTTTCCACCGCATCCGGGATAAATATAAGCTATGTGAGTTGGACTTGTCTAGGTGGGAAGTGATTAACAAATGAGTTTTCACAGTTTGCAGGTTTTTAATAGAGGTAATGTTCTGTGATTTTCCTGAGTTGAAAGAGAGCTGAGAGCTGGAACAAGGTGCCCTGGGCTTTGACTGCTCTCTGACACAACACCTGAAGTGCTAATAAGCCACGTTGGTACAGAGCTAATGAATGTGCATATTGTCGTGCAGTGAGGGGCATTTTAAATGTCTACCCCTGGAGATGTCTTAGCAGTCAGTACTGAATGTAGCCGTGAATGTTACAGTTTAATCGTTTCTGTGCTTTTATTTGTTTAGCTGTGCGTGTGCATTCGGTTTCCATGGCACCTTCTGCGAGGTGAACGTGGACGACTGTCAGGACCACGGGTGTGAGAACGGCGCCACCTGTGCCGACGGAGTGGGCAACTACACCTGCGTGTGTCCTCCAAAGTACACAGGTACGACACCGGCAGGGCCTTGGGATTGTCTCACTTTGCCTCCTCTTTCGGCTTAGTAGGTTTACCAGCAAATCAATCGTGATAAAAGTATTCAATATGATGATATATATGATATGATATATATGATATGATATATATATATTTCTAGACAATAACAACTATGCTATTGTCTAACAAAAGTATATATTTTCTGTTATAACCATGAAAGTACGTACAAACTGTTCCGTGGTCCCTCTTTGTCTCTCCTCGTTCTCAGGTCTGTTTTGTGAGGAAGAGGAGGGTGTGTGTTCTCCAGGTAGAAACCCCTGTCAGCATCAGTCCACCTGCATCAGCGCTCCTACTGGCCCCAGGTGACAACACACACGCTCACACACGCTCACACACACACACACACACACACACACACACACACACACACACACACACACTTCATCACTGCCAGGCTCAGCAAAGTTTCAGATCCTGGATGAGATTAAAAATACAAACACAAAGAAAGGTAAGTTTTGCTGATATCTTTTTTTTTTTTTTTTTTGTTGACTCCCCAAAATCCTACACCAAGTGTCATGTAGTATGTGTGTGTGTGTGTGTGTGTGTGTGTGTGTGTGTGTGTGTGTTCCAGGTGTGTGTGTATTCCAGGCTGGGTGGGGCCAGACTGCAGTATAGATTATAATGAATGTCTGGACCATCGCTGTCGGATCGGAGCTCAGTGTGTCGACCATGTGGACGGCTACAGCTGCGTCTGCCCGCAGGGATACAGGTGCTTGGGTCCACTAGGGGAACTGGGAATGCTGGGAACACAGGCGACGCTGTTGACACTGTAATTGGGAAGCTGAGGACTGTCAGGACTCAGAACACTGGAAATTAGAAACACAGTTTCTTTTATCATACAGGGAACTTGATTCGAAATCACGTTCTTTCCCCAAACTATATATGTTTTTACTCGCAATGTGCTGCTCAAATCATCGTTAAAATACACAAAACCATCAAATAACAATACAAAATCAGCATAGTTTATTTTGACCTTTGTCACGCGTGTCCGATACCTGATACCTAACCTTATTTGTAACTGATATACATTTTTACAAACCTTCTAGGTTATTTCTATTATACAACATTTGCACAAGCCTGAAAAGGATGTTTGCAGACGTATGTTCATACAAGGTCTTGGAGGACAATGCTTAATTTTACCCATTATGTTTTCAAGGATAGCAATGTGCTTGAATTTGAATGTACTCCTTGAAAGAGGCTTCATTTTCAACATAATCTGGTGTCTCATCATCGACGCAGTCACTCATGTAAACCAAGAACATCTTAATATTTAGAATGAAACGATCCCGTTGTCACATTTGTTTGTTGTCTCCCGGAATTTCTGGTCACAATTAATGGCTTTGTGAGTCTGGAAAGCTTTGCTTTAAGTACCTTAAAAGTGCTTGAATGTTTAATTTTATAAAGCTTCCAATAGTTAAGAAGTAATTTGTAGTTACAACCTTATGTTACCTTCCACGTAAAATAATAACCCCAATCAGATCCTCTCTGTGATGTATACAGATTTAAATCCATCTAAAAAGTATTTGGAAATTGGAATTGGATCGTTACTTGGTAAAGTTTTAGTTTTAGCATCAGTGCGTGTCTCAGTTTGAAGTAATTAGACTGTAGATGTAACGTGCTGTCTGACGTCTTTTCATCCCCTCAGTGGTGAGTTTTGCGAGGTGGCCCTTCCTCCTCCCCCGTCACTCTGCCAGCAGGCTCAGTGTCAGAACGGCGCCCCCTGCGTGGAGAATGCGAGCGCTGCAGCCTGTCAGTGCCTGCCAGGCTTCGAGGGTCAGCGCTGCGAGAAGCTGGTCAGTGTCAACTTCGTCGACAGAGATTCTTATGTTCAGCTCCAAGACGTCAAGAACTGGCCTCAAGCCAACATCACACTGCAGGTGAGGACACGAGTCCATGCGAGCCCGCGTCCTGACACCTCATACTGATGGCGACAGACATAATAGAGATCGAACATCAGCAGTAGCAGCCTCTCACACTGTGTTCCAGGTGTCAACAGCAGAGGAAAATGGCATCTTGCTCTATAACGGAGACAACGAGCCAATCGCTGTGGAGCTCCATCAAGGCCATGTAAGGGTCACGTATGACCCCGGGAACCAGCCTGCCACTGCTATCTACAGGTACGCACACACAAAGAGGGAGCTACCACTCAGTCCCAAATTGGTTAGAGTAGGTGCTGGTTGGCCAAAGCCAGAGCATTGATTTTTCCTCCCTCTTGAAATGAATGATAATTGGATCCTTCCAGCAAGTATAAGCTTGCTGTCAGTGACGGCTAACACACACCAGGTATATAGACAAGTAAGCTAGGTAGGAATATTTTGAGGTATGTCTTTTCTACAGTGATATATTGTGCATATATAAGGGTTAGTGTTAACTTTCACATAGGCAGTGGCAGAGGAAGTATCCAGATCCTTCGCCTAAGAAAACGTACTAATACCAGAATGTGGAAAGTGTCATTTGCAAATAAAAGCATCAAAAGTTAAAGTACTCAAATCAGAAAAATGTCATTAGATCATTATTAGTCATGCATTAATGTGTAATGCTGGAGTTGAGGTGCAGCTAATTTTTTATTATCTTATATAAGGCTGCAACTGATGTTTTCATTATGGATAAATCTGCTGGTGATTTTCTCCATTAATCGATTGATTGTTTGGTTTGTAAGACTTCATTACACCTTCCACCATGCTTGTTTTTCCTGACCAACAGTAAAAAACCTCAAAAATGACTGCGTTCACTGTAATTCAAGGCAGCACGTCTTCGCCTTTTGAGAAGCTGGAACCAAGAAATGTTTGGCATTTCTGCATGAGAAATTAATTAATTAAACAATCTAAAACAAATCTAAAATCTGATTTTCATTCACATTTTTGTTATTATTATTGACAGGATAATTTGCTTTTCAGTCATTTTTAATGCTCGGCATGAACACGAATCAAGTTCATAGAGTAAACTACAAATATTGAGTCCTACACTAAAAGTCACTCTCTCACCTCCTGCTGGTTCAGGACGCAGCAGCTCGGCTTCTTACTGGTTTTAACAGACGACATCACATCACCTCGATCCTGGCTTCTCTCCATCGGCTCCCCGTTAGATTTAGAATTGATTTTAAGATTTTACTGATCCATTTTAAAGCCCTTCTGGGTCTGGCCCCAATCTACATAGCAGAAACGTTGACCAAATATGATCCAGCTCGCAGTCTTAGATCCTTGGGTGGGCCCCCCCTGGCTGTTCCAAAATCGAGGCTTGAATCTAAAAGTGTCTGTGCTTTTGCCATCAGCACCCCTCGACTTTAGGATTTGTATTTATCTGTAATTAATTTCGTCTTGCTTTTGTTTTGTCTCACTATTATGTTGTTAATGTTGCTTTCTGAGTATCCTGCATTTGCTTTATCTGGCAAAAGCTATATGAATAAAGTTATTATTGTTGTTATTATTATTATTATACAGGCAGCAAGTTAACATGCACCAAATGAGATGGTGCAGGTCCTTAAACAAAGCCCCTTCAGTGGAAACCAAGTAGGAAATAAATAGCATTTTTCCGTGTGAGCCGTCGCGACCACCATCTGCTGAACCTGGCCAGCCAGCAGCTGCAGGTTGATTAGTGAAGAGCTGAGTGTTTGTCGAGCCGAGCCGACCAATTGGATGGCCGCCGGGGCCTCAGCATCCTCTCAGCTCACCGTAACCCGGCAACGGTGCTTGGTGTGTGTTGGTGGTGCATGATCTGCGGCGTTGCTCAGAGCGAGTCCTGCAGTGTTTGGGAATGCGGACAGACGACACCAGCCGTGTTGATGTTCCTGTTTAATCAAAGACGCAGCCAGAGGACACTTGAAGCGGAGTGGGCACTTGATTGGGTGTCAAGTGCTTAAATATTTGGATGCTTCACTGTCGAGGAAGAGGAGGCTCGTCCTGACACACACACACACACACAAACACTTTGAGGCTGTTTGTGTGATAAGCAGCTGCAGAGAAGAGGAGAGTGAGAGCGCAGCAAAGCACCTGGGACGAGAAAAGATGAAGAGAACAGAGGAAGATACAGGCAGTGAGAAAACGGCAGCAAACTAGAGCTGTGAAAATGAAAAGTCCAAATAGTTGTAATTGATCTAAGAGAGCTCATGACACAGGCCGGAATAGACCTGGGTCAGAACGTCTGAATCTGAACCATCATTTTATAGCATCTCAGTTCTGATGGCCAGTTAGTTCAAATCGCCTTAATATCATCCCAGGACATAACAATATACGATCTGATCACCAATCGGCACAAGCCTACTGACAAGCAAAGTGAAAATATGAGTGTATGTCTGTATGTGAGCATTGTGATGCAATGGTGACGTGTCCCAGGCCTTTATTTGCTTTATTTTCCCCGTGAATACTGAAACAGGTATCGTGAAATATTTCCTTTAACACTGCCTCCAAAACCAGAAGGTTAGACATAACATTCTCTGCATCCCTAGCATGTGTCCATGAACTGACAAAGTATCCAGACTATTGATCCGCTCTCTCCTTGTCGTTCTTTCCCCGAGCTACGTAAGTTCCTACTTTGTAAATGTAATATGAAATATGTCTGTCTGTGTGCAGCACTGAGACGGTGAACGACGGGCAGTTTCACACGGTGGAGCTGGTGACCTTTAACCGGATGGTGAACCTGTCTGTGGACGGCGGAGAGCCGACGACTCTGGACAGTCAGGGCCGGAGCCAGTTGGTGACGGGGGAGGCGCCTCTGTATGTAGGAGGTAAGAGCAGAGGGTTAACACTCCTCAACTCAGACAAAAACGGACAAAAATATCTTAGACTGATTTCTGTCTAACCGCCTGCCTCTCAGGTATGCCTGAGGAGGTGATGCCCGCCTCTCTGGGCCTCTCCTCTCAGACGCTCAACACGTCCGGCTTCCACGGCTGCATCAGGAACCTCTACATCAACCACGAGCTGCAGGACTTCACCCGCAGCCACATGAAGCCGGGGGTGGTGCCAGGCTGCCAGGCCTGCCGCAAACTCTACTGTCTGCACGGCATCTGCCAGCCCAACACTGCACAGGTAGGAGGCAGTCAGCCAACACGCAACAAGCCTGTGTCAATAGCGAAGAGCCTGCGCAAACACAACAATATAAAGGTTGAATCAAAGACTAATCGTACATGCATTTTTTCAAAACTTTTATCAATTTAAAACTATGTTTATATCACTTTATTCCCTGTGTCACTGCCTGACTTGGTGAAAGTTTAGTTCTGGTTTAGATTGTCCCTAAACCTTCCTTCACCATCAAAATCCGCACTTAAAGCTGCAGTAGGAAATATTATTTAATTTAAATTTTGGTTGAAATAATTAATTTTGACCATTGAATGTCACTAACAATATTTAATAGAAGTGTGTCTGTGAGCGCCCGACCGATCAATCACCAATCATGGTTAGCTAGCACGTAACTAGCCAATCACAGCAACTCCGTGCAAACAGTGAAACTGACTCTGTTGGCTTTGTTGGACCTACAGAAACATGGTTGTACAGTGGTGTTACAAAGTGCAGCTTCCTCCCTCACAGAGGATCAGTTTCTTACCTCTGAGTCGACCACAGTAGAAAGACGTTAGTATGCTAGTTAGTTACAATGGCTGCGTCCATCCCGGCAAAATGTGCGCAAATGTTTGATGCGTCATTTAGCAGAGTGATGAGGCAGCAGGGGTTTCACAGAGTAGTCGAATGTATATAAACTATGATATATCTCCCGCGAGTAAGTAGTTGATTGCTACTAAAATGCAGCAGTTGTGAATGCACTATGAGGCAGCAGCGAGAGAAGCGGAAGGTTTTGCATTGTACTTCAGCTTTAATGTCCCGCTTTTCTTTCCACGAATGCTTCAGCAGTTGAATTCTCCTGCAGGATTTGTACCGTACCAGACTTTTCCCTGAGGTGAAGAACACTTGAATGTTGTTTTATTTCACATTGCATTTTAAATTTTAAAGAGCTCTCTACTCACTTGATATGCTGTTGCAAAAGTAGGGAAACCTTGAGGGAACCACAATAAAGGAGACAGAATAGGAGAAGGTTAATGATGTTGAAGGTATTTTTTAATAATTTTTTTTGCACACAGTTATTCAGGTATGAACATTTATTACGGTTTTTATTTTCACTAATAACTAATAATTAAGTGAAGTAGTACACGTGTTCACAGGGTCCCCAGTGTCACTGTCAGCCTGGATGGACAGGACAACACTGTGACCAGACAACAACAGGAGGCCTCACTGGAGCGGATGTCATCACCATGGCAACAGGTGTCAACCCGTGTGAAGGCAACAAGTGAGTGTGGTTTGTTTTCAGATGTTGTACAAGTCAGGCACTTTATTTTAAAATGTGTCCACTGATGTGACAGTGTGACCTATAAAATTCTTTGTAACGTATTTCCTTAAATAAAAGCTGGTAGCCGGGTCTCCAGTAACATGTGGTCAGCAAGAACAAATAAAGGCCGGCCTCCCATATAGGCCGGGGGGGGGGGAAACAAGGCTGGATAAACTCCCAGTGGCATATTATGTGCATGCCAACTAACGTCGTATACAGTATTTCAACTGCTTTACTTTAATAAACTCAACAATATTAGTCAGTTTGTTTTCCACAACACGTTTCCTGCAAATGTTACACAATAAAAGCCTTGTTAAGAAATGATGGGTAAGGGTTTCTGTCCACTGAAACGCTAGAAGGCTTTTTAATTTGAAACTGATACAGGATGTGTTGAGTAACACTTCAGGGCAAATGGGAGCAGATCAAAACGAGGCTTTGTACTAAAATATTTTACTATTCTACTTCTA
This sequence comes from Gadopsis marmoratus, assembly GCA_036023855.1. Lineage (NCBI taxonomy): Eukaryota > Metazoa > Chordata > Actinopteri > Centrarchiformes > Percichthyidae > Gadopsis > Gadopsis marmoratus. The sequence continues at coordinate 6,800 of JAVQJF010026589.1, read as the reverse complement.
ATACTCATCAAACAGAGGGAATTAGAAACAAAGGCCTGCCTCTGATACAAGCCTGCTTCAGATAAAGGCCTGGTACCTTCTGCAGTTTAGCTAAATAAAGGCCCCCGGCTGCTATCTGAGGAAATACGGTAAATTCTTTATAATGTTGGGTTTGATTTGCTCTGATTTGTCGCCCTTCCTGCGTTCACTCTGTTTTTAATCCAGGTGCGTGAAGGGTGTGTGCGTGGCGTTGGACGCACAGACGTACCGCTGCGACTGTGAGGAGGGATATCGCGGTGCGTTGTGTAACCTGCAGGGGGAGCCGGCGGGTTTGTGCCAAGGTCTGCAGTGTTTGCATGGCCTGTGTCAGGAGACGGAGGACGGGGAGCGCTGCGTCTGCGAGCAGCGATACACCGGAGAGAGCTGTGATATAGGTGAAGCAGGACGAGCGAGACCACATGTTAAACCCCCACCAATCACAGCATGTAGCCGTTCACAACCTGCATGGAGCTTAATGGTGATCTAAGAGCGTCGCAGAGCATGTTGTTGGCATTGTCAAAAAAAATCTTCACACTAGTCTCTTATGAGGTGCCCCACAAGCAGAACAAGTTGACTTCCACTGACTCTGGTTGTCTCTGAACCCTCCCTGTGCGTCCTCTCCCACAGAGTCCGCCTGCCGAGGTGAGTCGGTGAGAGATTACCACCGGCTGCAGCGCGGCACCGTCCTCTGCCAGACGTCCAAGCCTTTCTCCTGGGTCGAATGTCGGGGCCGGTGCCAGGCGGGGACCGAGCCGACCGTCCCCGTCGCTCCCTGCTGCTCTCCTCTGAGGGTCCGACGCCGGCGGCTCGCCTTCGAATGCGACGACGGGACCTCGTTCACGCAGGACGTGGAGAAGCCTGTGGAGTGTGGCTGCAAGGAGTGTGTGTAGTATCTGTGGATGTAATGGTGCACACATACACTCATCCAGACACAACACACACACCAAGCTAAAGAGGTACACACACTGTAGGGATTCTATCACTGATCAACGGACATTTTGGTGTCTGTTTTGTGTGTTTTTGTGCACAGACGCAGTTTTGTAAGATAAGACAGTTCTTCCCTCTCGAAACATGAAATCAACAAGTCAACCTCATCGTCATCTCCCTCCTCTTTGCCTGCTCCAGGCAGGCGAACCTGCGCGCTAACTACCTAACTCCAGCTCATTTTTAATACTCGTGTGTTGAAAACGCCTCTGTATGCCTTCTCGTATGTGTTTCTGATGTGTGGCTGGTTAAGTGCTGCTCCCTTCATTCCCTCACAGCTGCAGCAGTGGGCGCCGACTTTCGCAGGAAATAAAGGTATTGAAGGTGTTTCTAACGTATAGCTTTGACAGTCTTCTGTCCAAACACCCCCCCACTACTTTCTTAATAGAACTACAGAAAACTACCGAAGCCCTAAGAGGCAAGTGAGAATTTTATTCTCCAGGGATCCATTTTTAAGTCTGATCTAAATTGTTTTCTCTCCTGTGTTTTATGACTTACTTATGAACAGGTGAAAAAAATTTTTTTTTTGCCAGGATAACCTTAGTGTCTGTGAAACAGGTGAAAAGCAAAAGGTTTTGGCAGGTGACAAAAAATGATTGTTGTTGTAATAGTCATATCTGCCGCCAGAGGCTAAAGTGCGCCACTATCCCGTTTCCTACACGGGACTAAAGGCAGTCGTGTTTTCTCCATGCACCCTAAACACAAGGTGCACACTGCTTTATTGTGCGTTACCTGGAAGAAAACATGGATGCATTTAGTCCTATTCAAAACATGGGGCAGTGGCGCACATCAGCCTGTTGAGGTCACAAATAGTATTACAACAACAAACACTTCCTGCCATAACCTTCACCAGAGGCCCGTACTACGAGGCAGGATTTGGGGTCAGCGTGGTAACCTCAGGTTTAACTCTGGGTTTTCAGTGTTACGGCGCTGGTTCACTTCTCGCCGGGGTAAATCGCCGTGGTAACCTATACAGGATGTCTAACCTGTCTAACCTGCTCCGATATAGCGGATCAATCTTTGAAAATGGCGTCACCAATAGAAAATCATGTGGAGCTGCGGATTGCGGGAGGAACTCTTTTTATAAGAGAGATACGGATTCTGACTGATCCGTCAGCTTCTTGCAGCAAAGTATTATTATTATTAGTATTATATTATATAGTTTGCCCTTCGTTTGTAAAGTCGCTCTGCTGCCGGCTCACTGCTCGTGTTTGTGATTGGCCAGATTCTGCGTGGCTAGTTTAGGAAACCCTTTGTTGATTTACCGAGTTGATAACCAGCGTCGTGGGACCGATTTTAGAGTGATGGCGGATGTTCGGCTCAGTGAAGCCAGATAACGAAAAGATATCCTTTCCTTCGTAGGAAAAAACAGGAGAGAAAACAGTTTAGATCAGACTTAGAGACTGGAACACCAGATTTTAGTTTTTTTCCCACTTGCCTCACAGGGCTTCCGTAGAAAACGTTGTCCTCAAAGCAACTGGAAGCTCTAGATAATACCAGTGACAACCTCAAGTACAGAAATGTGAATACAGGCTACAACTAGGGACATTTTAAATTAAAGCGATTAAATGTGCTTCTCTGCGACGCCACCCTCGTTTATCAGGATAGCTTTAGCATTCTAGAGTTAACTTGTTACTTACTGAGGGAATGATGTCACGCTCAGTGTAACAACAGAATCCGTTTGACCGAATGTTCTGTAAATTAAATGTAGACAATAATTTGCCGAAGGCTGTGGCTTTCGGCTTGTATCCATTTTAAATTAAGTGACGCTTTAATTGAATTTAATTGAAAAGGAAAGCTTTGCTCACAGAAGAAATCTTTAAATTGAAAAATAAACCCAGGCCTAATGCGAATGTAAGTTAAAGGGTCAGGGCATGACACGTTTTGGGAGTGTACAGTATGTGTGCATGTCTTGCACTTCTATCTTTGTGAGGACACGTTTTTATGGCCCTTGATGATATTTTGTCCGTGTCTCAATACTCCAACGGTCTGTTGTCGGGTTTGAACTTGGTTTCAGAGTTAAGGTTACGGCTGCTCATCGAAACTTCAGTGCTGTTATTGTGCCGACCAGACTCAGATTCAAGTTTATTGATTATTTATTACATTACAAGGAATTTACCTTGATATGTTTTTTGAGCATTACAATAAACACAGTAAGTAGAAATTATAAAGAAAGATAAAGCACTGCATGTCAAGAAGCTTAAATATAATATTGACAATACCGCAGCAAAAAAAACTAAATTTACAAACCAAACAATGTGCTGAGGCAGCCACCGCCGGCGCCATCTTACATGGAAAGGTGTCTCTTCCAGCACGTTCTGAAGCCTGTCACATAGCATAAGATCTTGTTTATTCAACTTTTTAATCACAGATATACATACTTTTTCTATTTCATCCCCTTTTATTTAGTTCCTGTACTTTCAACATTTGACACGTCTGGCTTCCTTTGCTAAACCTGCATTGATTCATTGCTTTGACCACTTGGGGGCAGCGCAGTAAGCCTGCTATCACCTTATATGTAAAGTTAGAACATCCAGCAAACGCAGAGCAGTAGTAGCATTCATTAGGAGTCATGTCTCGGGCCACTTGGCAAATGTAAGTTTGTAAGTACAATATCAAATCTGTTTTTAGGTTTTATTTTGTTTTTTGGCTGCTAAATGTTCCACTTGTTGCTAATTTTAGAAAAATAAGAATATTCACAAGAGCAGCTTTAAATTTAAGATGTTTTTTGTTGAATATTTCCCAATGTAATCTGTCAACAACTCAATGTAGAAAATAGTATAGATGTATTGTATTAAGACATCCAAACATTTCAAATGGTTCAGCCCCAGGAGAGGGTTGGGATTGACAGTTAGGGAAAGCAGTATGTGAATCAGGGTCCTCAAAAGTATAAAAGTGCTGTGTGTGTGTGTGTGTGTGTTTGTCAATGTAAGACGCTTCCAACAACAAGGCGCTGTCCCTGATAATGAGCTTCATGTGTGTTTGTTCGGATGAAGCGCTTTCCTCTCCGGTCTGTCAGAAGAGCCAGTGAACGCATCACAGAAATGGCACGCAGAAAATGTAGCTTTTATATATGATGACATGTTTATTTATATGGATGTGAAACTAAAATAAAAATGCGTAATGTTCATTTTTAACATGTTTTTATTCAGATTTTTTTAGCCTTTGTGTTACATTTTCCATAAAAGCCGAGTTGTGTCATGAATCAGATTCAAACTAATGTAGCTTTTATTATTATTATAACTGCAATACATCTACACACAGTAACAGCCTAACAGATTGTAATATATATTATAAGCTTATAATGCATTTGATTTTGTCATAGTATTTTTATATGTTGAAGAGGATGTTTCATCTGTAGACTGTAGAGAAATCTTTGTTTTCCGTTGCCAAAAAAAAAAAAATTTTTTCCAGACCAACCTCGCATCATTGATGGGAATTTGGCGAGAAAAAAACAAAAACAGATAGCATCAGATAGCATTTTGGTTCAGGTTGTCTCACCTGAAAGGAAACAACAAGTTGTGCTTCTTTTTTCCTATTTATTTAAATAAAGAGCTGTTTCTCCTTCATTGTTTTTTCTTCCTTTCTTCCTCAATCTTGACACTGGCTCCGGTTTTCGTCTTCTTTTTTGTTGCTGTCGCCGCTCTGACCTTTGACCCTGACACGGGAGAAGAAGAGGTAGAAAGAAAGGAGAGAAAGTCGGGGTGGGAAGGGGAGAGGTAGATGGAGTGATGGAGGAGGTGTGAGATAGGGAGCAGAGGAAAATAGAGGCCGAAGTGAGGAAGGGTGGAGGGAGAGAGGGATGTCCCGCTGCGAGGGGGGGGGTCAGCGCTCTGAGACTGTAGCCGTTTAATGAAACAGTGATTTATGCGTCCCCTCGCAGCCATAAAACATAATATATACCCCCATCGGCTTTGACAGGGTCCCTCCTCCCCCAACACACACACACCCTTCCAGTCTGATCTCCAGCGAAAGCTACTGCATCTCTCCACCCCCACCTCCACCTCCGCAACCCACCCCCTTCAACCTTTCTACACCACCATCCTTCCCCCTTCCCCCCTCTCCTCTGTCTTTAAAGGAAGATAAAAAAAAAAATCGCGGCACTTTCCCAACCCCCCAATTCCAATAAAGCCTCCACATATTCTCACACAAAAACCATCGGCTGCACACAAAGGACAGAAACACACACACACACACACACTGCGATGGAAAAATTGGCAGGCTGATTGTCAGCTGCATGAACAGAGATGATTGATAATACAAAGAGTAACTGAAGTGTTCATCTCCAAAGTGGATAAATACAAACAAGTACATCCAATTTGGCAAAAAGAAATGAACCAAACAAAAAAAACACAACCACCCATCGCGAGCCAGCGTCTGACACAAAATACAGGCAAATCTATTCAGCGCTAATGTCATTCTGCGAGAGATGGATGTATTTTGGGCAAATTTTAGAAGAAAAGAGTAAATGTGTTTAATCTCAGAGGGGAAATTGCTTCAGAGCAACAAACGGAGGAATATCTGACACTAATAAATGTAAAGCTGTTTGCAGAGTTTGTAGCGACAAACGGAAAGAATTGCAGATGGTCAACAATAAATATGACATAATGCATCGACATTGTGCATATTTGTACATAAACATATGGACTTTTTGTTGGAGAGCTTCAAAATGTCTTCATCTACACTCACACATACTGTATTAATATGAACTATACGTTCCATAAATGAGCACTTTTATAATTCTTTTTTTTTATTGGTTTTCTAACATAATTATATAGAGATGAAGTTACAAGCTGATAGCTCACAAATGGAGTAGATGGGCATCATCACAAATGTCCATGCATAAATCAGCACAGAATCGACAGGCAGCCAACGAAGAAGAAATTCAAATTCAAATCGACACAATCACTCGTGTATAAAACTAAAGCCTTTTAATGTTTGATCTTTTATAGTGACAATTTAGATGTGATGATGGAGGCTTTGAGAGTCTGGAAATCTTGGCTTAAGGTACCTTGAAAGTGCTTGAATTGAATTTTGCTCTCACGAAGCTGTGCGAACGCTGCGAGACAAAACACAATGAATATGGGTTTGCATGCACTTTAGTATCCCAGGTATGTTGTGTGCATGCAAACATCATATTCCTGCTAGAGTACCAGGGTTACAATAATGTAAGGTAAGCACACTAATAATAAATTAATAATAATACACAGTCACAGCACCGGGTGTGTGGGTGGGTCAGGAAGCAGAACAGTTTCCAGTCCCAGTGTCTATCAATAACCTATCACTAGTGAACATATTGATCAGCAGGGACGGCTGGTATCAATGGGCTAAGGGGGCTCAGCCCTCCCTGTCCTTTACAATAAATATGATAAAATAATTGTAAAAAATCTTAAAACAGATTGTCTTCAATTATGGTGGGACCTAGAGGAGCAACAGAACCAAATAGTCACAAGAAAAACGGAGGAAATAGAAAGAAAAGCGGCATCAGCGTCCAATCAGATTAGTGTTAAGTGAGTGACAGGTGTCATGGCACGCCCCCTTGATTTGCTGGGCATTTGGGCTAAATTCTTTCAGGCCCGAGACGCTGACTTTGGACCGATGACAGCCAGCGCGGTGCTGCGGTGCTGTGACAGAGTGAACAGACAGGGGGCGCAGCGTCCAAACCATGTTGACAGAACACAAAAAGACTAAATCATAAATTTAATCTTTGAGTAAAGCTGCTGTATCAATGTTGGGTAAAGTTAACATGAGGGCAGAGACACAACGAGCTGCTGAAGACAAACAGGCTTCACTGTCAC